>OY365806.1:26573014-26675610 GCA_959347315.1 Bimastos eiseni | reverse complement strand
ACTCGGCTCTAAACATTTGGCTATAATTTGGCGACCCGCTGACCCATGACATCATCCCACCGATTAAAATAGAATCATTATTAGCTCATATGTATTGTGGGCTGCTTTGAGCTATTCACTTAAGAACTAATATTATTATATATTACTAAAATATAATATATGAATTAACAACCAAGTCAGTCAAAAAAAAATCAATGGTTTGATGACTTATTTATAAAGTTGTAAGGACTAATAATAATTCAAAGAATGAGCCAACGTTGTTTCATTTATGGATTTGCAAAAACAGTCGTTATGTAAATTTTGCAAAATTGGCGGCCCCTAAAAATTGGCGGCTGCCTAGTTTACCCAACAGATGAACCAGTTCTGCTTCAGTCACAAAGTAATGAATTAAACAGATATAATGAAGCTTTGTTCTGCAATCGTAATATTAGCTTGCTATGATTTATTGATAAAAGACAAATTGAAAGTTTTAATCACCACGGGTTTGAACATTTTCGACTGTGCTAAAGCTTATTCTATTTTCGGTTAAATTATATACATGTAAACAGTAATTTGCTTAATTTTAATTTAGAGCAAAAAATTCAAAAAATCAGGGGCCCATAAATTGTCACTTGTAGGCCTATATATGCACCATCTGATTGACCGGCGCTAAGCTGTGCTATCATATACGACTCGGTGTTCCACCACAAGGCTTCATGTCTATTTAAACCTATCACATATATTATATAATTCATGTCAGATTGAATTTGAAGAACCTGATTGTTGCACACATAATCATATGCTGAACATACACACACACACATATATATATACATATATGCATATATATATATGTACACAGATTTTTTTATAAGTATCATGGACGCACATTGACTTGTGTCATACGAATTTTTTGCAAATCCATATATATATATATATATATATATATATATACGTGTTAATAAGTTATTATGACTGTTTAAAAATGTCTATATGAGGTTTTTGCTAAAAATGCCCACTACGATGGTTGCTAGATCAATGGTAGTAGTAGTAGTAGTAATAATAATATTAATAATAATAAGACATTTTTAAATAAAATAATGAAAATAAAATAATAATAATAATTAATAATAATAATATAATAATAATATTGTAACTAATAATAATGATAATAATAATAATAATAATAATAATAATAATAAGAGGCTCTTTCGTGCAGCTATAGAATAATATTATAATAATAATAATAATAAATTGAAAACCATCTGCGAAGACTAGCCATTCCAGAACAATGCGCCCCCCCCTAATTTTGTGAATACCGAGGGATCATATGTACCTTGTGGAAAAAATATATTTGTATATACATATATTATATGGAGACAGGCCGCGAGACAGGTGAAATGGACAGGCCTAGATGGAAGACATGGTATAGTGACGGTGTACAAGGAGAAACCAATGTGCAAAGTATTTTGCTTATGTGCTTCTTTTTAGCGGTGAAATACACAAGTCAATGTGGGTCCGTGATACTTATAAGTAAAGTCTATGTACAATGTACATGCAATGTGAAGTAATAGGCCAATACGGTTATATTCAACGACCCTGGAAGTACGTCCTAAGACATGCTGTGACTTCATTCGGTGACCTGTTTCGGCTGGATATCTGGTGATTCTGGTCGCTCTCTTCGTCCGTTGGACGGTTGAACTGTCTTGATTTCGGATCAACATCGTGCTTCTGTTTTTACATCTGTCGGCCCTTCGCTCTGAAGTGACGTGTACCCCTCCCATTCGCAACCCGTTGCTAACTTGTTGTCTTGTAACTTCTTTTCTCGAGGGGTTTGCACTTTTCAGGGAGCGCCTGTAATTGTCTTGTACCTCCAGAGCGATTTAGTATATATAGTGCTTATATATATATTATGGCCTATATTATAATATACTATGCATAGACAAAATTCGTGGTTTGTGAATGGTTATCCCATGTTCTACATTCGCTAACCAATAGAAGTTTGCGCATATATATGTAATATATATATAATATATATGTATATATATAACATATATATATATATGTATATGCATAATGCATGCTGGTCGCTGTCCGTCTGTATACAGAGTATACTCAATTCGTCATCCACCACTACTTGATTTCATCTCCGCAATTTGGTGACCCTGCTAGCGGGACCTCGGTCCCTTAACGATTTTCCATTATTGTTTCCTTTGTTACTCTATGCTAACACATGGTATTTAGAAAAAATGTATTTCTCGCTCTGAAGTTATAGTTTATAACTGAATCTTATAAATAAAGAGAAGATTCTGTGTGTCCCTCTGTCAGGCTTTGCATTTCCAGAGTTTTAGAGCTATTGACTCGAAACCTTCGCCGTTGGCTCGGGTAACACCTGCGACACAAAGTCGAGGGGTTGGTGAATCCCGCGGCCGCCCTCTTCCTGGTACCCAGGGCCTTAAACCTACGCCACACCCATAAAAGCAAAGTTTCCTTCTCATTCGTCAGGAGCGTATTGACGAAATACCTGCGAGATATCGTAGGAGATATACAGTATCATTTACGGTCAGATTGGTATGTACTTTATACGCATCAGTGTCTATACACAATGTATATGAACACTATTTTATTTACATGTAGGCCCATCTCTAGACTCTGTGTGTGTGTGTGTTTCTCTGTCCGCTTATGCACTTGCACACTTTACAGCTATTCACTCGATACCTTCGCCGTTCGCTCGGGGAAGACCTCGGACACCCAGTTGAGGGGTCGGTGAATCCAGCGCCCGCCGTCTTCCTCCACTCCAGGGCCAAAAACCTGTATCAGCCCGGGCAAGGCCGGGTGCCCCAGCTATAGTGAATAATGATATATATATACATATATATATTAATACGTATATATATATATGAATACATATATATATATATTAATATCTATATATATTGTTCACATTGAACGTGTTACCTACATTTGTATTTGATGATGGTGAGACAATAAAGAACCTGTGGTTATGGTTATGGTTATGGTTATGGTAGGCCTATACGTGCAGTCTTTGCCCCTCTGTAAGACCGACAGGTTTTCATATAGGACTCTTATTCAATCCTTCTGCGTGCCTTTAGACTCTTACGTAACTCTCGTTATGGGCAGTTCACGTTCCAGGATCTTATTGTTGCCGTTTATTTCTGCTCAGTCATTCAAGCTCCTTCCTTCAAAAACGGAGTGTACGCTTTCAATGAAGCAGACAACATGACCTGCATCGCTCACATCAGCTTCAGTGACGTTAATTAATATCTTCGATAATCTGACCAATAAATTTTTTATTTATAACAATTAGCACTAATTTTCAGGTATTGATGACAATTCAGGGAAATGCTTCCTGTCAGTGGCGCCTCTGCCGACGCACCAAGTCATTACGAAGCAGACGATAGCGTCTTATCACGGGTTGTCCAACACTGTTTGCCGGCTGATGCGAAACAATCTTCAAATCGTTCAAAATATCAATTTCCGCGAAATTAAGAGATTATTGCAGGCGAATAGTCTAAAAGGCAGCCGACGAAAGGAACAATCATGTCGCAAAATGGAAAACAACACGAAACGGTGGAGTGAACGTGTTAGCCATGATTGGGACGACGTCCCAGATTGGAAAGCAGTTTGATCAGTTTTTGACACGCGCAGGCAATCGTCCGCGCCGAAGTACCGCCGACTATAACGGTTGCGAGGCGTAAAGTAGTTCTGTGTTCTTTGGACGACATAATATCCGTCTAAACATAGATTGATTCATTGAGAGGGACCATTTGATGGGTCTGCTAAGGCCACACAAGAGAGGGGTGGTGAGAGTTCACGTCTGCATCGGTTTAAATAATTGCTGGCACTAATCCAAGAACCTATGCACAGCGGGCAATTTACCGGATCGTTTTTCGACGAATTCTTCGACCAGTAGGAGAGGCTATTGCATAGAGACACGTGCTACCCTATCCCAGAATGCCGCAGACTTTGATCAGTCGCGGGCTTGCCGACTTGGACCCAGATAACAGTAGCCAGAGCCTTACATCATTAGCTGACATGAGCTTGCGTCTAAGCGTCTTTCCTCGCATAACCTCTCTAGCTGCGCTCAATACTTCGTAGACCAACGGCGTGGTTTGTCCAACCCTGCCTCTTACGAACCCCCTCCGCTTCACCTTTACGACGCTTGATCCTATCCTAAGCTGCTTCTAATGGGCGTGTTTATTATTGTAAGGGCCCTTTTCCAGCCTTTTCTCGTCAACACAGCAGCTGTCAAAGGGTTTTCTCTACGAGTCGGCTACACAGCCCCATCGGTCTATAGCCCATGCTGTCAGCGGTCCAGCCAGTCATCCTGTGGCGCATGGGGCATTGGTTCATTGTATGAGCTGATTGCTAAGCTCCGCCCACATGCTTTGCAGCGTGTGCCTCTGTTGCTTACCATTCTAGCCTATAATACTCTCGTGGGCTTAACCAAAACGCGTAGGTCCTTATCCACAGAATTACACTCCGTGTCTGCCCGTATTTCTACGCGTTCGCTAGAGAGCGTTGCGGTCGAGTAACGTATAAATCATTCCGAGATCACGAGGTCCGAAAGAAAGTAGTCCGTCTCGGCGGTGATTCGGTCGTGTGAAGCTCTAGACGCCAGCGCCACGTTGCCCAAAGCCTGGGACGGTCTTCGCAGAAGTCGTTTCGTTTTTTGTTTGTACGCGAGCTTGTCCTTCCGTTCATCCGTCCGTCCCTCCTCGATCTCTGTCCACCCACGTCTCTTTATGTCCGTGCGTTTGTCTTTCCGGGCTAAGCAACTGGGCTGTTGGCCGGTCCTGGGCCAACCATACAGTCGAGGCGCCTCTAGCCTGCGCTGCTCCAGTGCAAGAACGAGATATCGCGCCGATCTGCGCTCTTGCACCGTAGCCCAGAATTTTTGCCTCTAGGAAGACATTTGACCGACCTGTTCTGTCTTTTCCGCCTGCGTTGAATCCATCCAACAGAAACATTTCCTTCGACATTTGGATTTCATGGCGAACTGCAGCCATCCGTTTCGCCCCTCGCTCGGACGTTAATTCGCGGTAAGTTTAAGCAGTTTCTATGCGATATCCGACTTTTTTTGTTGCTAATTGACTGACGATTTCTGACGCTGCGCTATATTAAGCAATAGTTTGCTATTCCGCAGTGCTATGGTGCGTTTCTGTCTATATTGCTCTTGGAAGGCAACTTCTTGTATATATATATATATATATATATATATATATATATATATATATATATATATATATATATATATATAATGATGTGTGTATTGTATATAAAAGTGTGATAATGTATATATAATAAATATATATGATATATATACGATATATATATATGATATATATATAATATATATACATGATATATATATATATGATATAATTATATAAGATATATAATAATAATATATTTAATATGTATATAATATATATGCGCCTCATATATCATAAGTGTATAAAGAGTATCACTTATGTATAATCATAGCAAAAACAGCCATTCTTTTACTGTACCCTATGGGCTGCAATCGGCGCATAATAACGACCACAACATGTATACAAATATACGGATTTATGATCCATTTTGGCTCTACCCTGTATATACACACATGCGGGAGTTATAAACAAGGTAGGTCTATTCTTATAAGCTATTGAGATATAGGCCTACTGTCCAATGCACGCGTGTCTGTATATATAATAGATGACTTATATCAAATATGACTTAGTGTTTTACTACTATGCTATTGGTCTATTTTACATAGAGTTATAGACTAATCATATGTTGATTGAATTTTAAAAGACTGAATATATATATATATATATATATTTATATATATATATATATATATGTTTGCATGCCCTCCCTGACCACACGTCTAGTATTTTAGACAGAACGAGATAGATAATAACAGAGGTTGAGAGGAATGCATATATGCTTACAATAAGTGGATATAATATTTAAATTCGCCTACATATTGTATTCGTATATAATTGTATAGGCCTAAATATTAAACATCAGAGGCGGAGACTTAGAGGATGACAGGAGAATATGTTAATAACTTATGGGTTAAAGAACGCGACATACCAAAATGTATTCTAAACTGGCGCAAAATAAGTTGTTAAAAATGTTTATTATTTTAAATGGCGTCGTGCTTTAAAATGTTTATTTTAAAAGGCGTTGCTTTTTAACCATTAGCCTATATCAAAAATATTAATGAATTTTGACATTACAGCACATTATAACAACGCGCACAGACGCATATATATATACATATTTCAATATACTTCAATGCATACATATATATATATAGCATACAAAGAAAACGAGAAAACTTATATGTTATAAAGTGGAAACTGAGCAAAAGACAAAGAGCACGGCGAGGAGGTAGGGAAACAAATGCACAGAGACAAAGGCAAAGACAGGATGAGGCTATACGCAGACAGACCGTAGGAAGAAGACTAAGAAAAAGAGAGAGAATTATCTTTAAAAACACACAGTGAAAGACACAGGCAAAGAAGGACTCGTGTATATATATATATACAGAGAAAGAAGGAGAGAGTTACAGAGATAACTAGAAGAGAAATAGAAGGAACGAGAGAGAAAGAAAGAAAGAGAGAGAGAGAGACAAACTGAGAGCAAAGCAAAGAGGAGGAGTAGGCCTACATGGGCAAAGAGCTGAGCCTACAGACGAAATAAAGATATAGCAGACATATAGAGAATGGTGTAATTTTTTACCGTTGCAGACGCAAAGACGCCGTTTTTTCTGCCATTGTTTAGCAATGAATTCGGCAGATCCCAGCAAGTTCTAACTATGCCTGTGCTAAGCATGTGACAAGAAATAAGCCTACAACTACAACATAAATCCTCACAAACAACACAGAGACGAACGCGTGAATGAAACAAGTGCAAGTAAAAAAGCACAAACACAAATTGCAATGTGTACACCTACCTGCAAACACACATTCAGAAATGAACATAATATTTGAACATATAATTATGCTTAAATGTAAAACACAAGCAGACAGTTATGAAAATGCATGGGTTGCGAGCATAAAACATGCAAAGATGCATTGAAACTACTGATGATATTATATGTATGCAAAATATTGATTCGAATTCTTATGATCGGTCGGATATTGAGAAAATTCGAAAATTTCTATTTTTAATAGAATTGCCCTTGGAATAGCGATATACTCGAATACGTAAGATATTTGCACATACAAACAGGCAACATATGGTACACTCATACAAATTCAATTTAAAACACACAATACTTAATATTTTTACAGGCCCGATTTAGTACAGGGATTCAACCGGTTTAAATTAAGAAATATTATGTATATAGTCTACGACTCTGTGCGAGAGTGCCTTCTATGTATTTTGTATTATTCACCGATGATTCCAACATGTTTCATTCTTACAAATCAATTGTTGCTCTATAGATTTCAAAATGTTAATTCTGAACTGCTCAAAGCAACTGATTGGTTTCAGTCAAACAGACTAACCCTCAGTCTAGATAAAACAAATCAAATCCTGTTTAGATATCATAGAAAAAATGTCCCCCAGAAAATCCCATTCTAATCATTGAAGGGACCCCCATCACCCAAGTAGTCTCTACCAAATTCCTGGGAGTATACATTGATCAGCACCGGAATTGGAAAGAACACATAAAGATTATCTCTAACAAAATAGCCAAAACTATTGGATTAATTGATTCCAATCTATCTCTCCGGACTAAATTTTATTATTCACTCATCTATCCAAACTTAACTTATTACAATCTAATTTGGACCTCCACCTATAGTTCTAATCTTATGAACTCACCACCATTCAAACAAGGCTGTCAGATAGGCTGCATTGCAAACATTTCTTATTGAGCACACACGTTTCAGTATTTTCAAAAATATGGACTGTTGAATGTTGATAAAATCAGGCGAATGCAAATAGGAGAGTTTATGTATCACTATAATTATGGTTAAATATCACATGTTTTTAGTAACTTTTGAACTCACATCTGATCGCCACTCCTATCAGACAAGAAACTCGACATCCTATGACCCTCCTTATGCACACATACTCGATTGTTTTCTATTCAACGTACTGGATTCCACTTTTGGAATCTTCTCCCAGCATATATATTCAACACCAGCCAAATATTAGTTATTTAAAAATTAATTTCGTTTCAATTTGCTTGAAGACAACTCTAAGTATTGAATGTTTGTATTTCTGTCTATTCAATGGATGCAATGAGCTCTTAGTTAAGGCACTAGTTAAGATTAACTTATATCTATTTTACTTACCTGATATACCTGATGTGAATGTTTTTAATATTTGTATCCATTACCAGTTTATAAATTCTACATAGGGGCCTCTGGTTAGCGGGGTCTATGACCCCTTTAGGTTCCCCTTTGTATCCAGAATATTCATTTATGTTAGCTGGCTGTTTGTCATTTTCTCGTGTTTTTTTTGTTACAAAATAAAATTGAATTGAATTTTCATTTACTGCATAACTTCGTCAAGACTTCTATAATTACCATATGCCCTTTTGAAAACCACTTGTTAGTTATTCCGCTACATATATGTTCAGAATTAAGAAACACTAAAACGCATTCAAACCCAATATGCTGTGGCATATTCATTACACGGTATGTGCCTATATAATTTTATAGACATTAATAAAGACAGATTTAATGTGAACGTATGTATACGTGCATAAATGCACTTGAGTGTGTAAAGACATTTTTTATAGCGCACTTTTTCAGAAAAAAACTTGTATGAGCAAATATGCTTTTGGAAGCAAGATGAATGCACAAGACTCAATGGCACTCAGCATCCTGATTCATTAGTTATCACAAGGTGAACTTTATCCAGACGAAAAATGAACTCTTATAAGCAAATAAAAACGGCTCAAGTAATAACTTAAAATTTTTTACAAAACCTAAATGTTTTCCTAAAAATGTTATTTCCTTGTTAATGTTATGCGTGTGAGTTTGTCCTGATGGTTATTTTCTATATAACGACATTTTGTTTTGATGTTATTCCTGATAATGAATGAATGAGTGAGTGAATAATGTTTTATTATTAGTTTTCATATATTATCAAGAGGGTGACCTTTGAATTTGTTTCCTAGTACGACGTTATTATTTAACATAATCGAAGATGATTCAATTAAGTTTAATGATAACGTCATATCTTCTAATCCACCTCAAACCACTGCGACCCTGGACAAGTCGCTCACCCATAATCGCCTGTGGGGAAGGTAACAAGCCTACTCACTCATCCTTGGGTGACATAAACACAATAGACCTGCCTACGGTTAATGAACTCATCATTATGATCATGACCATCGTCGTCGTCATCGTCATCATCATCGTCATCATCTATCAATCAATCAATAACTTTATACTATAAAGTAAAAGTGAAGAATAAATTATTACATCAAGATATGAATTATAACGGTAATCTTTTGTTCAAACAGATTCAGGATAGAAGGCAGTACACAAGGCCGACTTAACTCTTTGAGCAGTTAGTTGTTATGTTGTCATATAAAGCTAGATGTTCCTGTTCAAATAATCCCTGTATATAGACGTACATTGTGCACGTAACGTTAATTCGAAGGGCATTGACTGCGATTATCTATTGGCTCTAAATCAGTGCAGAATGTTACCGGGTAGCCACCCTTCAGCTGGAAATGAACGGCTCTTCATTTTATATTCACTAATTGACATCCATATATCAATATGTCTTTGTACAATGCAGTTTACATTGTTTGCTATTGATGAAAAAAAATAATCGATCGAGTATATAAGAGGCGATACAATTTCCAATGCATCAATGTATATCGGCAAGATGCTGAACGAATGATGAAATTTTGTATCGATTATTTAATTTAAATATAATTATAGGAATCTGTGAAAGTTTAATGTATCCTTTTGATTTATTTCATTCGGCTTTTGCATGGCTCTTAGCTCATGAAACATGTGAGTTTAGTTTAAAACTATATATTTATTCAATCTTTCGCTAATTTTAACATTTTTATAGCACCCTGGCAATAATAATGAAAATAACGATAACAGTAACTACAAGTCGAAGGCCCTAATGTAATAATATTAGACTATATGTGAAAAAGATAAAAGATGTCATTAAAGTGACGAAACAAAGTTCAAAGACATCAGAAAAATATGCTGACAACTCCAAAAATATAATAAAAATTGTAGACCTCAGCATTCGAGAATGTTTTTGCCTGTTCGATTAGACGATCGAATGAGTTTTCTCCTCGCTTCTTGTCTCCTCATGCAGTTTAAAAACTCGGTCTCAATGACTTGGCCTCGTTTCGCCCTATTATTTCCGTTCCTTTGTTGTTTTCAGCTATTTAAATTAAGCGTTTCCGCCACAGAAGAGATGGTGGCGCCTCTTATCTGCCTGTCATCACTTTTAATTTAGACGGCCTCCTTAGCATAGCCTCTCCTCAATGTCCCACGCGTCTTCGTTTCTCCTTAATCTTATAATATAACTTATCCGTTTGCTCGTTTCCGCTCTTTCGTGTTACTGTTCGAATGTTCTCAACTAAATTGTTTTTCATTCTGCACCTTTCTCTGCATTTTTTGCTTATTTTCTACAATTCCAATCCCTCTTTTTCTGTCTCGTGTGTCCATATATTAGTATATCCATTCTGCTTAACTTAACTATAGAGTCTATATATACTTTCCTTTCGCATAGCTGCTTCTACTTCTTCTCCCCTCTGTTTACATGTAATCACTGTTATGTAGCGCGCTCTCAGCTGTTAACCTTGAGGTCGGAGGTTCAAAGTCTATAGCTGGAATAGTAAGAGAGATAGAGAGTGACTGAGGGAGTGATTGAGGGAGTGATTGAGAGAGAATGAGAGAGTAAGAGAGAAATCTGTTATTCTAGTGGCGTTGTCTCGTTAACCGAACTATAAACAGCGCGAAGGACGTCGCTTGCAGTTCTCCTGTATCTGGTCTTTCAAACACTCGATATATATACTATAGGGTTTAGACGCCAACCATACGAGTACCCTCCTCCTCCTACTTCTTCTAAGCCTCCTAATTTGTCTCAACGCCCACCGTTCTTCTTCCACTTCCATTTCCTCCATCTCCTTTTATTTCTGTTCCTTCTTCTCCTTTATCTTCTTTCCTCCTCCTCTCCTCCTATCGCTCCTCCTCCTAATCCTAATCCACCTACTTTGCCTCAACGCCCACCTTTATTCTTCAGCTTCCACGTCCAACATGCACCTCCTTTTCTTCCTGCTCCTTCTCCTTTATCTCCTTCCCTCCTCCTCCTCCTCCTTCTTTTTCTCGTCCTCCTCCTCTAATTCCTGCTATACCCTGTCTCAACGTCCGCCTTTCTTCTTCAACTTCCACTTCCTCCATGCATGCAGACACCTCCTTTTCTTCCTGTTCCTTCGTCCTCTTCATCTCTTTCATTTAACTTCCTCTTATTCCTTCCATATACTTTGTATCGGCGTCAATTGACCCTCCTTCCTCCACTTCCACTTCCTCCTCATCCTTTCCCTCCTTTGCTTCTTTCTCCAACGTTTCCTTCTACAGCCCCTGTGGCCATGCTGCTCCTCCTTGCCGCCTATTTAAATTTATCCCTTCCGCCTTATCTCTCGCCGTATTGTCTTCAAGTTTTTCTTCTTCAGCCAATCTTCTTCCTCCTGTTCCTGCTCTTTCTTCAGTCCATTATATATCTATCTGTGTATATATTTTTACTCTCAGTGTGAGTTTGCGTGCACGTGTGTCGGTCGCTGTATTCCGTCTCATGACTGGCCAGTTCCATAGCGGAGTTGGTCGAATCCATATTCACGCTTTGAGACATCCACACCGCTGCCCCTTCTGGATATACTTCGATGAGAACGACTAGGGCCCCGCGGTTTATACGATTATGCGATTTCGCATTATTTCGCATAAACTGGCGGTTTTCGCATAAATTCCTAAATGAAAAGTTTTCACAAATTATTTCATAAAGTTCGGAAATGTTTCTCATTCTCAACTATAATTGGCTTGTCCAGGCTATTATTAGCCATAGGAGCTATAGCTTACCGACCAGACGACGTTATTGTTGATGTCTTTGATCTGTGGTTTATGCGATTATGTGATTTTTCGCATAGTTTACGAAACATTTTCGCATAATCCACAGGGGCCTATAAGAACGACCATTGGATTTCGTAACATTTCTGTCAACAGCATTCTTCTGCTTTCATTAAGATATATATAAAAAGATCAGATCCGTAATTACGTATTTACAACCTTACCGCTGTTATTATTTTGAACTTGCAGAACATTAGGGGCTGTTCACATATTATATAGCGCTCAAGGGGTAGGTGGGTGGGTTCCGGTTTTGTTGGCGCTATATTGTGTAGGGTGGGTGGGGGGTAGGTTGAAGGTTTTGTTATATAACAGACTTTTTAAAGCTTATGCTATTTTGCCTGTTTGCTTGCCAATTGGAAATTTCATGTACCACGGACCTATATTGTTTAATCGAAGTTCACAATACGTTGTGAACCAAAACAAGCACCATTAGCTGCCACCTGGCGAATTGATTTGACGTTCTTAGTTATTATTTTATAAATCCACTTTTAACAATTTACTGTTTACAATTTTAACAATTTCATGTGCATAGCTTTAAACGCTCTAAAATTCAATTCTGTATGCTTTGTTTTGATTCTGGTTTAAATTAAAATTAATTCACTTGAAACAATTATTTTGGTAGGTATTATCATGATGTTTGATTTCATTTTCTATAGTATGTGTAAATAGTTTATGTTTACTTAAATATCCAATTGCAGTTGCAGTACGCACTCTGTATACATCATACGCTATTAAATAGGTAGAGTTGTACCGCGAAGTTATCGATAAATACCTGATAGTGCAATATTAAACCAATCCATTCTGTGTGATACCGTGATGCTCATTTCTAGTGCAAAACAGGAGGAAGACTAATATGGTGCTTTTAAATAGTATGTACGTCACTACCATGTATTATCATGCTGTATCATAGTAGGCTTATAGGTAGATACATGGTGACAATCGTCGACTACCCAATTAGTTACCGTAATTAATAAAAGTGAATTTAGCGCCCTTAAAAGTGTGATTATTAATATGCAGAGGAGGTCCATACATGCGGTCTAATCATCATTGGCACGAGAGAGTATACAATTTTAAGGTAGCTTTTGTTACATAGCTAATTGGGTGTGTGATGATTTTTACTGCAGTTCTTGAATTGGATAAAAGAAATTATCAGCTGAATCACTACTATTAAAGTGCTAACTAACATCGTATTGTTATAAAAGTGTCAAATTGTGCAATACAATTATGTCGATTGTATGTCTTTTAATGTGCTTATAGGCTGGGGTGGGGTAGGGGGTGGGTAGCATATCTGTTATATAATATAGGGGTGGGGGTCACAGCTGCTGTTATATAACGTTATTAGGGGTCGTGGGTGGGTCAAAAATTGGAATTTTATGCATTATATAATATGGGAACGGCCCCTTATTGGGCTAAAACATCAACGTAACACGAATTTTGCAACAATACTATACAGCAATTGAAGGCACTATGCAAAAGACGTTGCAAAAACATTCAAATGCATGCATACACCGTCCTGCCTCATGTTTCTGCACGATTATATCATGCGGTCAATTCTTCCCGCGATGTTGACGTAGGTTTCTTCCTTCGGGATTTCATGGCATAATCACAGTTAAGTATCTTCTCTTGTGTGTATATATGTTTGTCCCAGAATTCTTGAAAACATCTCTGTACCGAATTAACCTTCGTTGGTTCCCTTCAACTCTTTTCTTATGGGTCGACATCCTTTCCAGGTCCTAGCGGATCCTGTGTTTGTCTGCAGATGCAGGCCTTGTGCGGTCTTGCAGCTACCCTTCTCACTGAAGTTCATTGAGAGATGACCCTTACTCCACCAGTTTGGGTCAAGGAGAGGAAATGTGGGACAATCTCTCCACCGTATGGATCGGAGGTCATAAGAGAATAACAATACATATTATATATGCATATACCAACAGATTTGTCTATTTAAATTTATCCCTTTTCTGTGTATCAATAATCATCAAAAAACGACAATACCCTATACACAGACCTACATGTATAATCGTTATCGTATATAGACTCCAGACTTCTAAAGAGCCACTCAGAGTCAAGCCCATGCCACCAGTTAACCAGCTGGATTGAATCGATATATTCCACAATATTAATTTAACATCAAGAATATTTTTCTTTTGTGTGAATGCGGATGATAGATGCCGTATACATAACATATACGTAATTATATGCATAATTATATACATAATTATATACATATACATAACATATACATAATTATATACATATACATAACATATACATAATTATATACATGTTGCTACGCGACATTTCTATGCTTATAACACTCAGCGACAATTTAAAAAATTGTTTGTGTCCTGAAATGTTTTGGGTGGTGATGATAGACCATCTCAGAGTGAAAATAAATATAATTTTGGATTGGCTGTATCACGTAGGAATTTTGAGAAAATTGAAATCAATGTTTTTTGAGAAAAGCAATTATGATTAGGTAAATGCATAACGCTTTTGAGATGCATCATGAGTTTCACATGCCCAAAAACTATTCATTTGTAATCCGTGTCTTCTGCATCCCGTTGCAGTTGCAGTGTTCAAGAATAGTCAACCAACATCGATGGATTCAAGTTTTTCTAATATCGTCCTTCCATTGTGGCAATGTCCTGGCTAAATCTTTCTCCGTGTTCGTCGCTGACTGCACCTATATTTCCGGGGAAGAAGTGAATGCAGGAAGTGGATCTCAAGTGACATGTTGCTTTTCATGTCCTCGTTCAATTGATGAGATGAGGCTCACAGGACCTGCCTAATTCAAAATCCGGATCACTGTCAGCAGATGCAGACACGTCTGGCTGGCCCATTCCAGCATCTTCATCTACATCTAAGCTCCTTTCATATGAGCTGTACTTTGGCTGGGAGACAGGTGATCAAGGCAAGGATGTATGGGTGGATTCGGTATATTGGAAGAGTTTCATCAGGTGACACTGGCCTCGTAGCTGAAGGCAGACTTAGGTATTGAATCTTTATCTTAACAGAGAAGCCAGAAATATTAGTGATACAACGTGATCCTTCTGTTCTCACCAGACCATGCTTGCCTTTGAAGTACCTCTGAGCCAAGCTCTAAGACCGACGGCGCATCTTGCAAGGCTTTGAAAATATGTTTCAATCGATTCTAGGACATTGAGTATATAGTGATCTGTCCTTTTTTCTTTGTCTCACTTTATTATTGATTTTTGCCAACGATTATTTGCTTCTTACGAAATTAAGCATCGATTAACTCGAAACTCCCCGATGCAAATACGGCTCTCAGTATATATAATAAAGTTCGAAAGCACTTAAATTTATTATAGTTTTATAATGACTCGAATTTGAGTAGACCCTCAAGAGAAACAATTTTTAGAACGAGTTAGTTTCGTGCCGTTTGCTAAGCTTGATGAATTTGATAACACCTGAGATCACGTATACTATTATCGCCTATAGGGTCAACTGCTGAAACTTGTGTCCATTCAAGCTATAGGATTACCGACATAAAATGTTGCATGGAAATATATTGCAATCTTATTATAACAGCTCAACAATTTGTATTGTTTCAGCAATGCATTCAAATAATTCTCACTTTCCCTGTTTCGTGCCCCACTCTGAACTGACCTGTTGTACCACTTGGAAGTGCGTGATCTGTAAACATCTCTCTTTCTCTCTCTATATATATATGTAGTATATATAATATAAATATATATATATATATTATATATACTATATATATATATATTATATATATATATATATATATATATATATAGGTAATTCATTTCAACATGTTGATATTATAATTGTAACGTGTCAAACTTAACATTAAATGAAACAGATTTCATTTTGAGTATTTGTCAGTATATTGTGTAACAGGATCTGTGGGGCTTGGCGTACGTTGGTAATGCAAACAATACTTATAAGACGGCTTCAAATTATAGTTCAAACCACACTAATCTTGGTTCTGCAAAGTATGCTTTGAAGCAATTGTAACTGATTTGTGTATGGCCTATAAATGCCCAATGGGTTATAGATTAAATTTTTTTAATATAGACTGAAGTGTGCGTGTAACAATTAAGGATCGGATGACTAGCAATGATGACAGTCTTGTTTATAGATGTGGCTCGAGTCTTATATGATTTTATATAATATATTATTGATATACAATTTTCTACTGTTTATAGTGAATGGGCCTACACTATTATGTATACATAGGCCTAAATATTGTATTGCTCAGTGGTTCCCAACCTTTTTTGACTTAGGGCCACTTTTATTTAGTTGCAGGATATGATGGGCCACATGGTTAAAAAGAATTATTTTAAATGTTAACAGATTTTTATTTTGGAAGAGAATCAAATTACGCATGAATAAATACATTTGATATTACTTATAAACGTCATTAAATATAATAATTTATAACAGAAAATACTTATTCTATCAAATATTCATTTTTGCAAATATAGTTTTTTATATCATAGATAGATCGAGGGCCAGTCTTTGAAGCCAAACGGGCCACTTTTGGCCCGCCGGCCACAGGTTGGGAATCACAGACCCATGCACTGGAACGGATATATATATATATACGTCATCATGCATACAGGATAGAACATGTTTCTGCTGTTTAAACATATGTACAGGAGGTACTTATTTTGTTGTTGTACTAGTGGAAGTGTAGATCTATAGTATTACCAGGGTCAGCCGAAATGTACAAGGCAGATTCTAAATCGTTCACGTATTCTTGGTTACTTATTGCAGTTTATTCAACAGATTAAATTAGCAATAATTATTACCTGACTTTCTTTCTAAATAAATTATTCATTATTCGAAGTGTATGATACAAAAGAGGCATACGTATCATGCCTATGGTCAGTGGCGTCGCCAAAACCTCGAGATTGGGGAGCAAAAAAGTTCATACGCTATATGAGCCTAGGTCTGGTGAGCGTAATTTTGACCATTTGATGCGAAATGGAGTGCATTTTGGGCTCTTGCTTGCCTCATGTTTTTAAACCATCATTTTGAAATAGAGTAGGCTACCTAAATAATCACGATGTCTGAATTTAAAAAAAAATTATATGCAAGGAAGTAGAGCTCTACGCCGACCTAGAAGTTTCGACGGCGACGCGTCGGTCATTTTTGAGATCAGACAACGGCAAAAAATAATGTAGAATATGCATACCAATATGATGCAAGTTACCTTGCCGAACAACTTTTTTATTATGTTGCCTTAATTAGTTGCGATATGTCAACTTGTGTTTCAATTGAGCTCATTTTATAGTGCATATCTCTCAAGGTCTTTTTCTCTTAGCAAGCCATAATAAAGAAGAGAAGAAAAGGAGCAGTCCCTCAGACGAGATTGAAGTATGAAGTGTTACCGACTTCATTTTCTGAGCCTCATCATACGAGGGTGGATGGCCCCCGCTGATTTGAATCCCAAAACACTCGATTTACAGTATAGTTATTAGGCCTACACTATCGAGCGTATGGTGCATGCTAAATGTCATTTTAATCTAAACTTAATATTATTACATTAGGTTTAGGAATGCACAATGAGCAAGATAAAATGTCTCCAATTATTAGGGCCCTAATACAAACAATTATTAACATAATGTAAGTATATTGGTACTTACACATTTTCATAAAATTTTTTGTCATCCGCCAAAATGACGTGTGAATAAGCCTACTTGCAATAATCCAGGCAGTCGATTACACGGCGAAGACGAAGATCACCATGATCATCGGACTTTTCTTAGTCAATGTGTATAGACGGTTGTCATAACTTTCTGCGATTTAATAGGGGAGCGATTGACTGTAAATCGTCGAAGAAATGCGAAGCCTGTCGTCGAGCGTTTGACAACAGTAACTTACTGCGATTTGAATTATATCTTGCGATAGCGAAGTGTTTGAGTTAACTTATCGTGGCGAAACTGGATATTTCACGTTTACCCTGGATTACGTTGGCTGGGTATTGTCAGCGCCAAGTACTCGTATAGGGAAGTAACGGCATTTGTTTGACATTCTCAAACGATCTGATTATTACAAGTCTTACCTACGTGGTTTGACAACTGGTGATGTCGTCCTAGAATACTCCTTCAATTTCAATGATCTACTCACGAAGAATCGAAGATACCTTTGAACAACTAAACTGTCCGAATTCTGCACCTAGTGTCAGATAGGATGAGATTTTACTAAGTGTGCCGTTCTAGTTATAATAAGATATAGGCCTATGTTGATATAGCTTTGAATTACTTTGTTCTAATAAACTATTTCAACTACAATATGTTTAGTGTCTTACAAAAGCTCTTACCAAATTATACAGTTATTTCCTACTGCCATGTGTAACGATGCCAGGATTGCAACCTTCTGATTAAGAACTATTGTATAGTAGGCTTAATCTTTCAACATAGAGCACTACAACCCAGATAGGCCCTAATGTCAACTATTTGTATTTGGTGTAATTAATATCACGTAATTTGTAATTAGTAATTTCAAGCAAAACTCGAAAGTAATTTCCAGATGTAGTTTAATTACATTTCACCAGCAACTGGTATTTTATAATTCAATTACATATCAGTCTGCAATTTGTCCATTCCTATAGTTAGTTGCCCATTAACAACACGGTGTGATGACAAAGATCATTATATAGCGTCGCCCACCTCCTTTATACAGGTTTGCGACTGGCACTGCTGGACTGCAAACAGTGGCTGAATTTTGGCCCATCCGGGCTGTTTTGCGAGAATGAGTGGCGTTGTATAGCGTTTCACTCTATTAGCAGATCTCTTATTGCTTATTATAGCGTATTAACTTGCGTATCGTTGGAATGAGCTAGTTTAATTAGACAGCATTCTTTTGATAAGATGATGCGATACAGTGGGAGTAGAAAGTAAATAGCTTATTGTGAGGCTGAGAGGAACACTATTCATCAATATGGCAATGGACTTCATTACGGTGGTAGCCATGGTGATTAAAGCGCAGCAACTGATGGAATTAAGGAACGCAGACCCAATCATGATACCAATTATTAACTTACTCTAGTCTGAAAACGAGATCAACAAGGGGTACAAGATCACGGTCGATGACGTGTTTTATCTGCAGCTTATTCGTCAAACGTTGATGCAATCCTACCATTGAGTTAATTTTGCTCCTTGGTTATAATTATGCACTTCTTTCAAAAACTCGAACCAGCGAAGCGGTTTTCCGAAGGGAGTATATGTTACTCAAGCCCGTAACCATAGGTTATGTCAATTAATCAATAAATCAATCAATCAATCAATCCATCAACAGGTGAAAATCAAAACGAGGGTAAATCCTTTCTGTCCTCTGTCCTGTCCTCCGTTCCTCTACGCTTCCATATCCTTATCTTCCCTCCCTTTTGGAGCGTTCCCCTATATCGTCCCGTTCTCAACCTGTTCCCTTCTTTCCCCTTCTCAAGCCCTCCTCATTCCCAGAGTCTCCCTCTCTTATAGACGGAACTTTAGGGTCCGGGTTAAAGCTTTTGGTATCGAAAATGCACGTTGGTGAGTTTTAATGCATTTAAAAGCCAATAAAACAGCCAATATGTACAGAGGCAGTATTTTGGTGTGTCTCAGTAGTTTAAAATGCTCTGCAACAGTGGTCATGCCTGAAGTTAATGTAAATTTTATAAATGACTATGAAATATTCGTTGAATTTTATAGAACTCCAATAATTATTGTGTTGTTCAACTTGTTCTAACTTCTGATAAGTATTAACACATTTCAAATTACATCACAACAAACATATACATGTGAAGAAGATGTAGGGTTGCAAAATGAACAATCAATCTTATGAATAAAGAAGACTGTCTGTGTGTCACTCTGTCCAGCGATGCAATTCCACAGTTTTACAGCTATTGACTCGAAACCTTCGCCGTTGGCTCTGGGAACACCTTGGACACGCAGTAGAGGGATTCCTGAACCCGCAGCCCAGGGCCAAAACCTACGGCGAACCTCTCACACACCCATAAAAACAAAGTTTTCTTCTTATTCGTCAGAACACCATTTGCGACAAGTGCGCGTGATATCTGTCTACCACGCCTCTTCTTCTTTTACACCGACCGTCATGAACGAGTGGACGGTTTGGAAGATATAGTACAGGTAGCATGCATACAGTAGTAGTGAAGATGGCCATGGCCACCTGTGAGCGGCTCCGGGGCTTTTGCATCAACTATATGCGAATAGAAAGCAAGCGTACATCCGCACGCGCTCGTCGGATGCGGTGGCTACTGCATGTGAGTCATATGTGTCTGACCATGGATGGTCTTCAATTAGGTCCTCTTAAACTCTTCTAAAACGCAGCTTATTTAGTTGGGAGACCATAGGCAGCTTGAGGGTATTAACATTATGTTACGCTGCTCTTTCTTCACATAACCTTTTCCCTCACAGTCCGTGAGCTGGAAGTTACTCTTGACTCTGAGCGCAGTCTCTCTCAACATGTGAACCAATAGTTGCGCGGAGTTGTTACTATATGTTAAACTTTCACAGCTTCGAGTGGTCTCTAGCTCTCGCACTCACGATGCTATCGTGCTTCCTGTTCATTCGTTCCTTACTGCACGAGTTGATCATTTTTGCTCCTTACTTGCTGGCTTTCCTCTTGTGGTTTTGGGGCTGTTGGATCATGCGCAGTGTTATGCATGGGCAGCATGCCTGATGTCACGCGCGACACTTTGGACAATGGCGCTATATAAAAGTCATCAACCGACAGCAGAGACGTAGGATGACTACGGATGAAGCTGTGTACCTGACATATGAGATGGGAGACATCAATGGGTTTCGCCTGAAGCAGACGGCCTCAATACAGACGACGAGAATTATGCAAAGATCAACGGGGTGTCAAACAACAAAACCCGACACCGCGAGGCAGATATCCGAGCCGACTGTCCCTTCCATCTCTACTACCCACAGACAAGTAATTCATGAATCAGTTGAAGATTTGGTATGGACCGGCTGGTTGACACGGATCATGAATAGGGGGACAATTTCGATACGAACGGAGCAATCTGTTAGGCGGTGTAACTGTAGTAATGGAATTCAATGACACTAATAAGGCCCAGCCATAACAGCCGCTAGTCAAACAGTAACTGGACGCCCCTAGGAATCTGACGTTACGCTAGGGACGCCAAGACCCGACCAACCAGGGTTTAGTAATGGTTTCTGCAGGTGACCTGTCGTCCACTAGAGATACGAGTTTTGCGTTTGGGATAGCGAAGGACATCACCTCTTGAAGGATTGATATAGCGTAGCAAGCGAAGAAACGGGGACTTGTTTCGGAACTGGGGGAGACGCTAGGTCGCTCTGACGATAAGGGTACTCAACGTAGTTTGGGAACCCCGTCTCCAACGTAAACCAGGTAAACATTTCTAAAGGACACTAATAACTCTAGTAAGCGTAGATAGGATGAGTGGTGTGTATATATATATATCATTAAATATACTTATAAAAACTATCAAGTCTGTCGTGTTGCTGAGCTTGGTGATAGAGGAAAGAACTAGCGGGTACTCTCGTCATCTAGAAGAAGGAGTGGCGAAAGTGAAACCCGCGACACCTGAGTCCAAGAGAATTTCATACCGCATTGCAGCTCTGGTTTCGCGTTGCGTTCATGGTTGTGCTCCATCTTACTTGCGCGATCTCCGCCATCCAGTGTTCAAGGTTGCAGCGCGTCGGGTGCTTCGCTCTGCGACGAGGGGCGAGCTTCTATTCTACTGGCTTGCGTGGTTATTAGTCAGCGAAATGCTTCTCGGTGGTGGGCCCTTCAACATGGAACGAGCTACCACTTGAGTCCCGCTCTTTGCTTGTGGCCCAACCGTCAAGTTTTTACAAGTCGCTCAAGTCCTTCTTCTTTAGTCGTGGCTGGGCTGGGAGCGCTCGTGAGTATAAAAATTATGTTCTTGAAGGGGCGCGATGTAAATGCTCAGAATGAATGAATAAATGAATGAATAAATGAATGAATAAATGAATGAATAAATGAATGAATAAATGAATGAATAAGGAGGAACTCCAAAAGACACTCGGACCAATTGGAACTGCATGTTCTGTAGGTGCCATTAACAACGCAATTGGTTACGGTCTACATATATATGAATGGATATGAATCAGTCAAGTCAAAGATAGGATAATAGAACGGTCCAATGAATCAAACGCAGAACTAACACAAAAAACGAAAGAAGCGTTATCTGCCCTTTATCCATGGCTATATAGAGGACAGATTAGAGGCGAACTAAGAGGGTTTCAGTGGAACGACTCCTACGAAATCCCGATTGCTGGGGAGGGAGTAGTCCGTTCATATCTAAAATACACAGTTAACTTTCAAGCAATGATGCTCTCCAATATTATAGAAAGAAATTACATATTATATAGAAATCGGACGATAGTCGATAAGATCATAAAATATATAATTGCAAAGCCTCTACTGTAAACTGGGAGGATGATCGAAAGTTTCGGCGAGGCAGGTATAAATGAGCTTCCTGAATTGAGCGATTACACTATGGTGTAAAAAAGGGTAAGAAATCATCCACGAGCTCCTTAACGAGGAATGTATACAGGCCCTATGTGTGGCAAGGTGGCCGATCGGTTAGAGCGGTCGGCCCGTAATGCTCAATGTGCGCTGAGTGAGCGGATTCGATTCTCGTCCGAGGCGTCGCTGTGCATGTAGGGACCCTGAGCATGTCTTTTGCACACAATTGCTCTGCATTACAACTGAAATTGCGCCGTCGAGGCGTGTGTGCACTTATGAACTAAACTGTAAGAAGGGCGATATCAAATAACTGTTGTATTGTAATGTATTATAGCTCACATGACTGATGATCGTAAGGGTAGCTGACAGTTTATCTGCTCGCGCCATCTAACTAATTAAATTAGGAAATAGAGGAGGAATGAAGACGACACACATTTTTTGTCGCCTCCATTCCTCTTATTATCCCGTAATAATTAGGCCTACTAATTATTTCCTATAATTTATAATGGTGTAAAAATGTCCCCTTCCACAGTTCTGATCTATAGAATCATCATTTTCTTGTTCTGTAGTGTAAATCTTATGATCCTATATATAAGCTCCTAAGTTTTACAAAACTGTTTCCTAGAATTATTTTATAATATATATAAATTGAAATAATTTTGAAATTAGAACACGGATAGTTGGCAATCGTTTAATATCTTTGATTACCGGCACTTACGAATGAAACCTAAACGAGAATTTCAAAAAGTGTATGGATTAATTCCATATATTCACAAAATTGAGTTTAATATATAAGTCACAGAGGTAACACATTAATATTATTTAGGCTAGACGCTTGGAGAAGAACCAGACAGGGCAATGATATGCTCTATTACTTTTTACATGATTTCTTAATTCTCATGTTGAAGTAAAACTAGGCTTGCCTCGCCTTGAAAACAACACCCCATGCATTCTGGCTACTAGCTTGATGCAACTCCCTGTAGATTATAGAAATCCTATACTTCCGAAGAAGATGAAGAGCAGACTGTTCATCGTTTTATAACTCCTAAACTGGGTATGATATGACATCGACTGCTAAACTCTACTTACGAGCGATGGCGAATGCTTAGGGCACCGTGGTTTATGCGATCATGCGATTTGGCATTTTTTCGCATAAATTTGCAGTTTTCGCAAAAAATTTTAAATGGAAAAGTTTCGCAAATTATTGAGTAAAGTTCTAAAATCTCGGTCAGTGTCAACTATGATTGGCTTGTCCTGGGCCCCAGGCTATTACTAGCCTATAAAGGCTATAGTTTACCGACCAGACGACGTAATTGTTGATGACTATAGGACCCGTGGTTTATGCTATTATGCGATTATGCGATTTTCGTGTAATTTACGAAAACTTTTCGCATAATCCACGTGGGCCTACCAATGCTCTCCCTCGCCATCTCATCTTTAAGGAGTTGGCTAATTAATTTTTGGATGAGTTCACCTGGCGCGCACGTGTATCCGAAAGAAGCGAAACATCGTTAAAACAAATTCTACCCTGCAGGGATATGAAAATCTGAGATCTTGATTGACAGTCCAGCGCGCTTATAGTAGGCCTATATATCTACTTACGAAGGCAGCATCCTAAATAGTTGTCTGCTGTCCGGTGCCAAAGTGTTCTCTTCTATGCGTTCTACAAAAGAGAATGTGCAGACCGCGTCGATCTGTTCAATCAAGGCAAAACCATTTTACGACGAGCGTGTATGCTAAATGGGCATAGAAAATCTTACGCAGCTTGCCGTTATATATTAACTTTTAATGGAATATATCCACTCTAATTAGGGTCTAATTAGGTCTAAATAGGGTCTATGAAATCTTGAGGATATACACTCTAATCTAACACATTGTCAACTAAATGTTAATAGTTTTTTCGGAGAAATCCACTCCGAAATTGTTCGACTGTTAGCAAATCGTTACAATGGGTACATTGTTAAGACTACTAAACTGACGAGAGCTAATTTTCACTTTTTTTCTTCTTAACGTATTCAGAATTGGAAGGTGACTTGATTATTAGGAATTGCACATGCATGTTTAGTACATATCATAGATATTGTCTGTTGCTAGATTTGGTGCCAACACTGATTAAAATTCGATTCTAACGATTTGCTACTAAAATAAAATATGCCCTGCGTCCATTGTGATTTAAGTATTAACAGATTAAAATATTTTGGTTGACAAGTAAAATCAGAACGTTGATTGTTAAATATAGGGCGAAGGCGCAAAAGTATTAGACAAAAAATACCGTAATTTCATGTCATACGAAAATTAACAACTTTATAAGATCACTTATTTACATATTAAGATTCTAATAATGAAATCATTGAATTGTCATTCTAGGAAACTGAAAAAACTTTTCTAAAAGGAATTATCGTATATAAATAGAAATCCGAAGCGTCATTTTATGTTCGTTGTTGTTTCCACTGGAATCAATAATTGTAAGGTTTCCTATTATTCTTAAAATATAGACATTGCATTTTGCAGCATGCGATTATCTTAAAGAATTTCATCAGAATCGTGTACTAAATATAGTACATCGTTTCATGGTAATCACATGGCCGGGGTAAAATGGCAGACCAAAAAGAAACAACAGTGCCGCTCACAGGTCACCCTATAACACCAAAACCGGTTCTGGTATGTAATGACGTAATATTTAATAATATGTTTCAATTTCCAGTCAAAATGTTAGCATCAGTAGTATAAATTGTCCAGGAATAAATTGAAATAAAAACAATGAGCCTACAAGTGCATGAAAATAAATAAAATATTCCTAATAATTATAAGGGGCCGTTCACATATTATATAACGCTCAAGGAGTAGGTGGGTGGGTTCCGGTTTTGTTAGCGTTATACTGTGTAGGGTGTGCTTTGTTGTGATTCTGGTTAAAATTTAAGTTAATTCACTTGAAATAATTATTTCGGTAGGTATTATCAAAATGTTTGATTTCATTTTCTATAGTATGTGTAAATAGTTTATGTTTGCTTAAATACCCAATTTTGCAGTTGTAGTACGCACTCTGTATACATCATACGCTATTAAATAGGTAGAGTTGTACCGCGAAGTTATCGATAAATACCTGATAGTGCAATATTAAACCAATCCATTCTGTGTGATACCATGATGCTCATTTCTAGTGTAAAATAGGAGGGAAACTAAAATGGTGTTTTTAAATAGTATGTACGTCACTACCATGTATTATCATGCTGTATTAGTAGGCCTATATGTAGATACATGGTAACAATCGTCGACTACCAAATTAGTTACCGTAATTAATACGAGTGAATTTAGCGCCATTAAAAGTCCGATTGTTAAGATGCAGATGAGCTCCATACATCCGGTCTAATCATCATTGGCACGCGAGAGTACACAATTTTAAGGTAGCTTTTGTTACATAGCTTATTGGGTGTATGATGATATTTACTGCAGTTCTTGAATCGGATAAAGGCAATTGTCAGCTGAATCACTACTAGTAAAGTGCTAACTAACATCGTATTGTTATAAAAGTGTCAAATTGTGCAATACAATTATGTCGATTGTATGTCTTTTAATGTGCTTATAGGCTGGGATGGGGTAGGGGTGGGTAACATATAATGTCTGTTATATAATATAGGGGTGGGGGTCACAGCTGCTGTTATATAAGGTTATTAGGGGTAAGGGGTGGGTCAAAAATTGGGATTTTATGCGCTATATAATATGTGAACGGCCCCTAAGATATATGTATATCTATTAATAGGCATATGATGGGCTAATATCACTTTAATATAATTTGGTAGCATAATTTTTGCGTTCAGATTTAATATTGATTGTTTTGAATTTGTTTCTACATTGTGCCTGGAAATAAAGGGACCCCTTCATGACAACATTAAGATAAATACTAAATATTAGTCGATTTTCAAAATTCCAAAACTGTTTTAATCCTGATATATTTATCTATAGTACCGCATGAAATGTTATAGCTCATATCTTCAAGAATGACATCATAATGACATAAATTGCATCAAAATTCGGGTTTTAAGGACGCCATAAAATTTATCAACAGAATTTTCAACTATTTTTAAATGTTGTTCATAAACCGCTATAAATTTAGTTCAAATTTATTCTTGCACATGAATAATATTAGACTACAAGGTGTGTTCAAATTGTCCGCCTTAGACCTCATTACAAGCTTCAAGACGCGTGCACCGGTGGTCAATGGCGGTTTCATTGCCCTCCGTCCTTCCACTTAAAATGATTTATACCTACCTTTTGTAAGCTGCTAAAGTCATTTCTTTTTGGTCGTGGTTGGGCTGGGAGCACCTCTGAGTAGTTTCCATTGAAGATGCGCTATATAAATTATCGAAATGAATGAATGAATCTGATCGTATTCTTCCCAGGCATTGATTTCGTAATTTAAAACGCCACTTAGACGTACTTTTTTTAACATACTTGGACGTTCATAAATTCCATATTTGTGAAGAAATACAACGGTTTTGGAATTTAAAGAATCGATGACCATTTACTATTTATTTCCATATTATCATTAGGGGTCCCTTTATTTTCGGACACAATGTATAATTATTACTTGCTGTAAACCTTATTTAATTGTCGGGTTTGGAAGTTTTACATATTTGACTATACGTTTGCTTTTTCCGGCATAATTTTAGCAGTCCATTAGCAGTCCATTCATTTTCCATTTGTGGAAAAAAATCGACCACTCCGCTTATTAACCTGTATCAGCTGATTGTAAATAATACACCTTATAATATTATAAATGCCTACCTTCGTGGACATGTGACGAATAGTTAAAAATGAGTTATTGGCGTATCTTTAATTCCACAGGACTTAGAGCTAGAGTGAAGTCTACATGTAATTGGTATCGGAACATTCCAAATTGATCCATCGACTGTCCATTTGTAATCTACATGTAGTAGAACTTGTTGTTCACAAGTCCTGCTTTGTGTGTTGCATCAGATGCCAATCCATTATAATTAATTGTTTTTTGTCATCTTGTTTTTATTTATTTGAAGGAGTTACATAGCGCCCCTTCAAGCTGCCTATTCAGAAGCGCTCCCGAACCAACACTAAATAAGACAGTCTTGAGATTGGCATAAAACACAGTCTATGGTGTCCCTGGGCACAAGACGGATGGTGCACGAAGGAGCGGACAAACGTTGCAGCAGCTACAGAGAACAAGGAACTTCGGTTCCTTGTTTGACATAACAGCGTCTTATATCGTCTTAAGCTAGCGCAGCTGATAATAGCAATTCGACAGAGCACGTTGATGTACCGTGTGATTTCGAGTTCTTGGTACAGAGTAACACCAAGATCACTGACAGAAGACGAGAAAACCAACTTAGGGAACTTCATGACGAGGGCCTCCATGTCAATTTTTGCTAGCTGCTGGCGCGTGCCAAACCAGATAAACTAAATCTTAGATGGATTGAGGCGCAGGCGGTTGTAAGTCATCCAGGTCTCCAAGGCCGTCATTGCCCGATTCAGTGCATTGACCGCGGTGGCAGCTGCCAGAGCTGAGCAGTGCAGACTGGCCTGCAGGTTGTCCGCCGGGCTGGCTCAGAACAGCGCCGGTATTCAGCATAGGGCCAAAATCTGCGGCGTTTTTAAATGACATATATACAGGAGAAGGCCTATGGCTGAACTTTAGGATAGGCCGAATGGAGCGGGAACCGAAAAAGACCTGATAGAAACATGGATCACAGAGAAGGAATGGTCCTTCTGAAAGGAACCGAGCCAATAAAGGAAGGTGTCGGAAAGACCAAAGGAGACATGTGGGAGTCAACCCAAGGAGAATATTGTGGGCAACGGTATCGAAAGCGGCTCTGACGTCAAACAGCGCCAAGAGAGAAACCTGCGAAACCTGAGACCTGTCAATTGCTCTGTAAATACCAGAGAGAAGGCGGACCAACAGGGTTTCTGTAGAGTGGCCCCTTCGGAGGAGAATTTGGGAGTAGGTCTTATAGGTCATTTTTTATCGAGGTGGGCAATAAGTTGGGCGGCTACAATCTTTTCGATAACTTGAGATAAAAAGTTGCCTTACAATTAGCCTAAAGTTATTAGATCAGCTGCATCCAATTTCTCGCACTTTGGCACAGGAACAATGATTTGACCGTTTTTGCGAGACCGGAAAAATACCCTGTTCGAGGGAACGGTTGCAGAGAGCGGTTAGGAAGGGAAAGAGAGTATCCACAAATTCCTGGAGGAAAAAAGTGGGGATAGAATTCAGGCCGCAGGTCTTTGGAGCTGAGGTTACGGTGGTTTTCCTTAGCTCCTCGCTGTTGACTGGATCTATGGCGGAGAGATTGCAGTGCGTGGGAGGAAACTCTGGAGTTGGGTAGTCAGCATTAGTCTCGCCATCAGTTGTGAAGAGATTAGCGGCTGATCGATTCCCGGAACAGGAGCGGCTGGTGTAAGGGATCTGCGACATCAGTTACGATGATCGAAGAGTTTGCAATTCTAGGCCATATATTTGAACATTAGCATGGATAAATTTACTGCGGTCGAAAGTTCAGCCACACTATATAAACAAAAAATTTTGGTCTGCGGCAGTAAGCTTCACAATTCATCGGCTGAAAACTCTGCAATGATCTTCCCTCTAAAATTTGTTTATTGATGATTTTAAGTTTAAGGTATTGCTGCCTATGCCTGCAGTCTCGTTGGACTCTTCGCACAGGGACCGTCTCTGCACTTAAAGAAGCGCCTTGGAAATCCGGTTGCAAACCAATGCAATAATGGAGCAGAAATTGATGATCGAGTGATTGCTCAAGTCATTTCGACATTATTTCTAGAAGTTTATACTCTGATAGGACTTGACATATATAGAACGAACACATAGCTCCAGATTCTGCAATAGCATCAAAAACCGGTTGCGCTATCTCAGGAGGCTCTTATATTCTGTAAAAGCTGTAAGGATTACTGGTTAATCATTATTATGCATGAATACATCCGTCTCCGGCAATGATCGGAAAGCCTTTATCGTCTCACACGAGTGCCACAGACGCGTCAGGACCTCGGCTGGGATCAAGTCTGCGACCGCTGCCATATATAACGATCAAATACGGCGGGCGGCCAATATTGCGGCAACCTTAAGCCACGCATTAATCCAGGCAAAATAAGGACCCCGCCGTATTCCACAAGCTCTGCAGTTATAATTTACACCTGATTATGTGCCCACTACAGCCACATCGGACCGACACGCAAGGAGAAAAACAATACGGATATGTGGATGACCTTTAACCTCGGTCAGTTTTAGTTCATCGACGGCTTGCAGCTTAGAAATAGCTCGCTGTACGTGCAAGCTGCTTGCCTCCAGCGAATGTAATCAAATAGGTCAATGGACCTCTGAAAAAACCCAGCTTTGCTGCTGCAAAGAGGTTTTTGCCGGCCTGAGTTCGTCGAATCACTTCCTACACTCATCGATGGTGAGCATAATCGAGATGGGCCGTCAACCTGCTCTGCCAATATGGCAGGCATTCGGCTGATAATACCTCAAGACTCTATCACGACTTATATATGCAGACAGCTTTTGTCTTAGATGTGTTCTTGAAGTTCAGGAATACAAACATGACGTAGTATGGCCTCAACCCGACACATTATTGTGGCATCGAAGTAATATCGTGGGGGCTTTGCTCGGGTCACGAAGGTCAAGTTCGGACTCCTCAGCGACATCGACCAATGAGTGGAAATTGCGAGGAGACATCAGCATGTTGTCTAGACGCTTTGCGATGGACACAGACAGATTCATGATAAGACTATAAGACTATTGTGCGGCACGGGGGCTCATTGGTTAGATCGGTCGGCCCATAACGCTCAATGTGCGCGGCGTAATGCGTGCACGCGCATGATCGTTACAACTGCTGAACTGCAGAAATGTCGAGCATAGCTATGGGCCTGGTGGCATCTGACTGTTAAACCGATGTTTAGGGCCTACTTAAATTAGAGAGCGATGGAGCGAACGTCGAAGGTCGGTTGTCCTCGACATCCTATTTGAGCCCAATTAGTCAAGAGTCCAAATAACTATATGAAAATTTGCGACCCCTGGAAAAATTCCTGCAGACGACCATGTCGGCAATCGACAATTTTCGGTGGTTTTATGTGGACAGACACTTACTGCACAGGACATCTGCTGTGTCGTGGAGGAGACGAGGACAACCCCAACCATGGACGTGCACGACAGCCGCAGCAACCAATCGGTGGCTCCGGAGAATATGGCGGTAGAAAATTGTGCATTAGCCGATATTGGTGCACTTTGCTATGCATCGTGGCAACAAGTTGGCCGCCTGTCAAAAGCTAGTCCCGATTCGATGCAATAAGGAACGGTGTGCGATTTACCACAGCGAAAGTTGCCGACCACGCAATATAAACGACACATTTATTAAGCACCAATACTTTCTATGAAACTACATAATATATCATAGAGCAGAGGGAAGTGTTTGACCATGCGTCATGTTGACAGTTGGCATTTGCTTTTTATGTACGTGTCATTGTTTTAGGTGCTTGATATGGAATCCGTATGTGGTGTAAATTTCAAGTAGTCTAACAATTCATTTGTATACGCACAAATATCGGTCTGGGACGTTATCCTCAGATACAACCATTTTATTTATTTATTGATTAAATTTGTAACGCGCACAAGGTCACACCTAAATGTGAATCTGAGGCGCGGATAGTCAGTCGCCAGGAGCAGATGTAATTAGATTTCCAAATTCTTGAAAGCCAAAGAGAAAGAGTGAGTTTTGAGTCGCTTTTTGAAGGAAGGAAGTGAATTTGAACTACGAAGAGTGAATGGCAGTCGATTCCATTCCCTAGGAGCAGAGGCATGAAATGCGCGAGAGCCCATAACTGTTCTGTATCGTGGTTCAACTAAAAGACCTGTACTTGATGATCGTAAGCAACGAGGAGGATTATAAGAAGTTAGTAAAGCATGAATATAGGTAGGTGTACTGGTGATGAGTGCTTTGTAGGTCAAAGAAGCTAACTTAAATTTGATTCTGAATTCAACAGGGAGCAAATGTAGCTGGTGGAGTAGGGCAGAGGAGCATGTTCGTAGTGGGACACGTAGCACTACTCGAGCCAAAGTATTTTGGATACGTTGAAGCCTTTTGAGTTCAAGGTATGAGAGACCGACAAAAAGTGAATTAGCATAATCGAGACAAGTGGAGACAAGTGAGCAGTCTATAGTTTCAAACATATTTTTAGTTAGAGCCGTATTTATGTGACTTATTGCCCTGATGTGGTAGAAACAAGATTTACAAAGGCTAGCTGTGTGAGGTCGAAATGTGAGCTTGCTGTCGAGGGTAACCCCAAGTGTTTTGACAAAGTCTGAAAGCGGCACAGCAGTGTCCTACAGTTCAATGCTAGAGAGCATAGGGAAAGAGCGCAGGCGTTGACATGAGCCAAATACAATTGCTTCAGACTTGTCTGGGTTTATGACCAAACCATTGAAACAGAACCATGCATATATAGATGAGAGGCACTCTTCCAGTTTTAGTTTACAAGACTGATCAATGTGTGACAGAGCAATATGGAGCTGAGTATCATCTGCATACTGTTGTAATTGAATTCCAGAGTGCTTAGCTATGCGACTGATTGCATGGGGAAGTAAAGACTATAAATCATAAAGGGCCGAGGACATATCCCTGTGGCACTCCAGCAGTGCTAAGTGTGGGCTCCGACCGAGCAGATCCAATGCCTGCTGATTGCGGTCAACCAGGTATGAAGCAAACCAGTGTCAGGCAGTCCAAGAGACACCAAAGCTTTTTGCAAGTTTTGAAAGGAGTAACTGGTGGTCTACAGTGTCAAAGGCTGCACTAAGGTCAAGACACACAGTGAGGCAGGCTTTACCATTGTCAATAGACGAGAACACGTAATCCAGTTTAGAGACAAGAGCAGTTTCCGTGGGGTAGCCTTCGCGATATGCTGACTGGTAGGGACTGAAGTTTGGAGAGGAAGTAATGTGTCTCTTGATACTCATGAGAAAAAGACGTTCAAAGATCTTGGAAATATTATTGAGGTTGGAGATAAGTCTGAAGTTAAACAAATTGCTAGTGTCAAGGTCAGGCTTTTTAAGTAAAGGCGTGACTAAAGCAGATTTTAAGCACAAAGGAAAGCACCCCTCAGCAAAAGATAGGTCGGCCAAGTGTGCAAAGAGGTGAGAGAATACATCAGAACAAGAGACGATGAGTGAGGTTGGTATGAAGTCCAGTGCTGATGATTTAGCAACTATGCTATTGAGAAGATTAAAGACTTCAAAGAATGTGGCAGGCGGTATGTCATCGAAGGCAGGGCCGGAGAATTCAGAGTCAAGCAACAGGTCATTCCACACTAAATTAGCAGCACATCTAGCAATTTTACATCTAAGATCGATAATTTTGTTTTAAAAAAACGCATCAAAATTTGCACACAGAGTCTGATCTTCTTCGTCTGAGCGTTGGCAGTTGTTACTTGTTTCTATCCTTTGAGTATAGAAGACGCTGGGCGATGCACCATCGGTCCCGAGGATTCTCAGCACTTTTAAGTTGGCTGCAGAAATACGAGCTTCGTTAATCCTTTATGAGTTTATATGTTATACGGCAGGGTCGACGATAACACTGTCTGTCCTCATCAAGTCCAGAATGTTTCCACTTTCTTTCAAGTCGACGACGTTCCTTCTTCGCACGGGATGCTTCAGATGAGAGCCATCTTGTAATAGGTTTGGATGGTCGCCTGTATACCAAGTCTGAATCGTAGCGAGTTTGTCCAATATCAGTGACACTGTTGTGTTCATTTGTTCTGCAAAATCGTTTGCACGGCTTGCAGGAGCTGTGAATATGTCTGAGTCAATTAACAAGTCAGTGAGTGTTGAAGGATCTATTGCTTTGATGTTTCGGAATACATGACGCACTGGCTGGCGATGAATGGAAGTCATTATTTTACAAAGTACTAATTTGTGATCCGATATAAGACCAGCATCGTTCACGTGCGTGTCATAGACTTTTGTTCGATCATCGGCTGCTAAATAGTATAAGATGTTATCTCCTCGGGTAGGGATTTCAACATACTGGCGGAGACCGTAGGTATTGAAGGTATCGGCCAGTATGCTATTCATTCGACCTCCAGATTCAGGGCAATTAAGATCTCCACAGAGCACAAGTCTTTCACCAGCCTCAGCAAAAATAGATGACATTAGGTTGGCGAGGTCATTGTAGAAATCTCCTATTGTACCCGGTGAGCGGTAGATGTTTCCAATAGTTATCGATGAAGATGATCTGCCCAATCGAACTAGTTGAAGTTCACACGAGGAAGTGCAGAGCCTTGAGGATTGAGGATGTACGCTGACCTCTAAAGTGAACCTGTAGATAAGAGCGAGACCCCCGCCAGACACTGAGCGACCTGAGGTTCCATTCCAATGAACATGGAGAACAGAGAAGCCTTCGGGACCGATGTAACGCTTGATATAATCAAGAGTGTCGGCACAGATCCACGTTTCACATAGTGCTGATATGTCCAGCCTTTGGTCTCTGATGAGGTCATGTATGATGGCTGAGCGACGGATGGCGGAACGGATGTTGAAGCTGCCAAAGTATATAGACGATGGTTTCAATGTAGGCTTATTGAACTGGACTTTGTGGGAGAGTGGGCCAGGGTTGCTTTCAAGGTCACCCGATAGTAACAGAAGCAATGCAACAGCTATGGATGATAAAGTACGACGGCGCTGTGGACGATAGGGCCGGCACGTACGTAACCATAACAAAGCCCCTGTGATGTGACGCAGCGCGGGGCTTATTCGTACAGTTAACGCTTGCATGAGGCAACTTTTCGACATTCGATGACACTGCACATTCGTATCAGAGTACGACGAGAAGAGGTGAAATTGCCAGATTGAAAGCTGTTGACCGAGTAAAGTTGTTAAGAGGCCTGTCAACACCCAGAGTTACGCTCAGACTCGCTGTGCTACGAGCGTCTAACGGCTGCAGAAGATAAAAACGGTTTATAAAATTTAAATTTTCGTACTCGGTCGTGAAAAAACTGTTTCATTTACGGTGATTTACCGATTGATGAACAGTGATCCAGTTAGTGGTGAAATAAATCCATAAATCGAGATATAAAAGAAGCAAAAAACTCGACAAAATATAAGAAAAAACGATTTGTGAATGTGCGTAAATATTTTTGTATCCATCTTGGCCACCTGGTGATTTAACACTACCATAGTAATTGCCCCGCCGACATTTCCACCAGGATATACCCTCAGCCGACATTTCACTTTAGAATAACGCTCCCGAACAATTGCCCCTTATAGATCACACACACACAGCACAAATATTGGCGAGAAGGTTCACTTTATTAGATACATCAATTAATCATTAATTATTTAAACAGCTGGACTAAATTAATTACCGACTAGAGACAAATAAGTGAGATAACTTAAAACTGTTCCATCACACACCATTATTTGTTTCACATAAATGTAACAATTACAGAGTATTTTTTATTCATTCCACGAATTTTTAGCTGAAACTTTATATGAAACTATTCTAACTAACTGCACATATTATGTCTTACAACATGAGCCTTATTAGTGACAATGAATTCCATTACTACAGTTATGCCGCCTAACAGATTGCACCGTTCGTGTCGGAATTGTCCCCTATTCATGATTAGTGTCAACCAGCCGGTCCAGACCCAATCTTCCACTGATTCATGAATTCCTTGTCTGTGGGTCGTAGAGATGAAAGGTACAGTCGTCTCTGACATCTGCCTCGCGGTGTCGGGTTTCGTTGTTTGACACCCCGATGAGCTTTGCATAATCCTCGTCGGCTGTATTGAGGCCGTCTGCTTCAGGCGAAGTCCATTGATGACTCTCCTCTGAGGTTTCATGTAGACATTCTCATCCGTAATCCTCCTACGCATCTGCTGTCGATCGATGACTTTTATATAGCGCCATCGTACAGAGTGTCGCGCGTCACACTGCCTGTGCCGGTTCTACGGTTGAAATGCATTTTCTGTGAGAACGTTTTTTCAGGTTATGCGATCCGTATCAAGGGTCATCAAGAATGTGATTAGAGAAGAGAATAGCGGAAGGATGAGACAGAAGATAAACTGACTTTATTACTAGAAGGAAGAAACTGTTTAGTAGTCATCAGAAGAGGAGGCGTAGGCTTACTTAAAAAACTAATTAAGTTCACTTAGTAGTCTATATACTTTTATATAGGCCTACATGTCAGATGATCACGCCGGTCGCTAGGGACATAAAGTTTTTATATAAGATCAATTTAAAAAGTACGATTTTTAATTAAGTTCACTTAGTAGTCTATATATACTTTTATAGTTTAGCAATTTTGTTTAATTGTTTTAGCCTGTGTCAGCATGGATTTGTGAGGACTCACGTTTACAATTATTATTTGAACAACTTTCAAACTTTCAGTACTTTAAATTTCTTGATACCTTATTAAAACAAATTGGTAAAATATGTTACTTGATAGGGCTCGATAGAAATGTTGTTATTTGCTGATTAAATCTGAACTGTGTAAGCAAGGTTTGCAATACTAAAATGCAGTAGGCCTACAAGATGTGAATAAAGTGAATCTTATTTTCCATTTTTTATTATTTAAAAAATGCCGTGACCGTTTTTTACAGGTTTTTCAAATTTAGTTTTCTCCGTTTTTACATCTATGGGGGTATTTAATGTCCTAATTTTAGTGTTACATGTGTCAAGAGTTTCTGAACTGCAGATTTTCGAAAATTTGTGACCTAAAATAAAATGATGTGAAAGAGCCACGCTAAAGTTAATCACTTCGTCGGTCATGCAAGGCTGCACACAAATCGCAGTATCGTAGGCCTATAGTAAAGCATAATTTTGGAGGTTTTCCAGACACTAAATCTTAACCAGTTACTCCCTTCGAAGCATCTCCATAAATTCACTCTACGAAAGTGAGGTATGTGTAGGAACTTACGCTGATGCAATAAAATATTCATCGCTCGCTCAATAAACATTATATGGGTAAACAAGTGGAAAAATGCTAGTTTTCATGATTACTCCAACATCAACGTTGCTACTTTTCCGTCCAACCGTAGGCTACGTATAGGCCCTATAATGGTTGTTTTTATTGCTCCAAACTATTGCGATCGGCAGGCTCTATATAGGCCCTATAGTCTGTTTTTAATATCGCATTTTGTCTATTTACTATAACCGTGCTATTTTTTAGTGATTTGACCTATGCATTAGGCCCACTGTTGTTTAGTACGAGCGTTAGCCTACTTATAGATCTATATCCTTAAATCCAGTTGCCGTCTGGGATTTTATGACTTTATTGTGCTTGTAATATGTATTTTAATCTACCACAAACAGTATATAGTATACGAGTGGTTTAGTTAAGATGCCTCCTTGAAATCTAGACAAGAGTGATAAATATCCGGCAGTAGTTTGATTCTTAGTAAACACATGCATTCAGAGGAAGATAATAATGCGATGCCCGGACTATTATTAGGCTGTATAGGCCCAATGCCGTTAATGACGTTACATATTCAACCAAATTCTGTCTATGTCCTACTAATAATGCTTAGCTGGTGTTATTAAACTACCATCTACAGATGCCTTCACTGTCAATATAGCGGTTCAAGCATTACTAGTTATAGGGCAATTGATGCATTGAATTAAACTAATGTTTAACGAAATATTAGACGTACTATTCGTGATGAAACTCAGGCAATTAAGAATGGAATCGACTATAACAAAGAAGGGCTAAACAGACCAGAGCGCAGTATAGCGCAACACAGCAGGAGAAAACTACTACATTACAAGTTTTAAATTAGATTGAGTATAATTAATGAATATGGAAATAAGTGACACGAACATGTAGTCCTTCAGCTTCACTCGACTTTTTTAAAATGATTTTGGTGCAGCTTTTGAAAGGTGATGAAAGATGCGTGTTGATACACAGTGTCTGGATAAATTGTCGGGGTGACTATTTAGGCTAAATAGAATATCAAATAGTACCTGTATGAATTTATTAAATATTGAAAACAGTAAAAAGCTGAATAGGCTAGTGTAAATTATGTTTAAGTATTTAAAATCTGTTTAGCAATTATCGGTTTATGGTATAAATTATTTTATAGAGCTTGCAATTTTCTTGTGCATTAACATTCAGTCATGTTTTCTGGTTAACTTTAAGTAAGTAAGATCAATGGTCGTAGTTTCATAAATGTTAAGGCAATAATATATTAACTAAAGTTAAGGAACTTATTTAAAAAATAAATTTAAGTTCATGCTTTGCATAGCCTATATATTATTTGCAATTTCCAATTGAACCTACTTTGTAATAAATGGAAATACACGCTATACAATTTACATAGCATATTTAAACGGATTCACTTGCATAACTATTTTAAGTAGTCATAAACTATTTTTGTATTTAACTGGTGCCAATCAATGTTAATACATAAACGATTCAAATGAATTCAACATCCAATAATAAATTAAATTAGGTCCATGAGAATAGATTGTTTTATAAAGATCATTATTAGATTGCATAGTCTATATCATGATGAATGGATGGATGGGGCCTAATTACAAGCCTTTTCGCCTATCGGCAACAATAACAATATCGCTCTGAAGATTCCCACAAACCATTCAAGCGCGCACATGTAGAATTCGTCTGAGATAGACATTTTTATGGCAGATTTATTACGAAACATTACAAACTCTTAGTGTTAGACGTTGGAGATGTGCCTTTCCAAGTGGATTTACATTCTCATAGGCATCAATTGAATACTGCGGAAGTAGAATATCTCAATATTCTAAGAAAAATTTGACAATCGCAGTAAGATGAGACATCTGTTAAATATTTCTGAAATCCAGGATGTGCTATGCTGCTCTTGGACTTCAATGTCGCTTGAATTGCACAAATTTGCAACGCATTTTCGAGAAAATAGCTGAGACTGGCGACCGTCCTCTTTCTTAACAGTAGAATAAGCCATTTCTGTTACAGCCATTGCTGCAGTCACCGCTAAAGTTACTGCAGCGTTATATATAGGCTGCGACTCTCGATTATAGGCCTACTCTATATAAGTAACCGGTACGTCACAAAGCTGAACGAAGATATGATGCTCCTCAAGCCATGCCTCGCGTTTATAATCAGTGATAAGCTATCACAAAAACTGATTTTTTTATCTTCAAGCTTTCCATGAGCTTTACTGGCAACTGCATTTTCATTTATCAATTTTCATGCACATATAGTCTATACACATAAGCCCTAATATGTTAATGTTACAGCTTGGTCACAAAATTCATCACCCGATTCCGGCTGACATCACAATCTGAGCAGTTTCCCGAGTAATATTTTGCCTGGCTTGAAACATTGCAAAATATCGGGAAAGCGCTCTGTCAATGGATTAGCCCAAAGTGGTTCAATTGGAGAGGAAGACGACACATTTCCTAAACAATTGTGGCATGGGTTCATCCAAGCTGTTGCAGAGTGTTTTAATGTTAGCAAAATCAACTTCCCTAAGCATTCCTTTTATGCAGGTGTGTGTGTGTCTTGTAAGTCTCTGAAAAGGCAGAGAACACTCGGAGAGTTGCTTTATGAACACCCCAGCACCGATGAATAATAATTCATGAAACCTAGTTGCACTGCAATTTGTTAAATGAAAATCAACAAACGTTGAAGATCAGGAATCAACTAGCAAGTGTACATACAAGAATAAGTGCTTAGTAATGTAAGATTTTTAAAACTAGGTCTATCATTAACAATATCAATAACAAACGATTGAGCGTTTCAGAAACTGGTGACAGTGATTGCCTACTTTTATTGTTATTATTGAACTAAAGATTTATAGATCGCCTCTAGTAGGATGAACAGCTCAGAAGCGCTGCTCGAAAAGCGAAAGAGGATGTTGCTTAATCAGTTGCTTATACAGCACATGCAATTTCACAGTATTAGAAATCTGCTGATGGTCTTTATGCAAAGTTTACTTATAACTGTTATCAAAATATGCATGACTATTATTCAAAGTAGCAGATTCAACTGCAAAGCGACCTGAAAACTGATCATCGCCATAATTCCTATTTGCTAGCACAGTTGATTGGGTTACATTTCGACCTCCCGTGTAGATAATATTGCATGGGCATACAATACGGCATTTATTGATAGGGACTAACGAAACTAATAAGACGCAAACCGATCAATTTTTCAGACACACATTTTCGACTTTCACTATAGGCCGAATTATCACTGTCGGATATTTTTGGGACGGCCTGACGACATGTGCTTCATTACTTGTCGTAATTTGTGTGCCAAAAAGTGACATTTACTATCACTGTCACATGATTGTTGCAACCATTGAGCGCATCAGAAAGCACATTTTATCAGAGCGTATGGAAAACCATTTGAAAATAGTAGGACATTTGAAAATTGATCGCGCCAGATTTAATTGGTGCGCGATGTGCGGTCAAATCTCGAGAGCTATTGTGTTCAGCATTTTTTGTATATCCTACATATATATCGTATTCGTCGGCTGCATATAACATTTATCTGATATGCCTATCTCAATTCAGTTTCGTTGTCCGACTGGTATCATAGTTGTAATAAATTTTAGCGTGCTATTTGGTCATGATTGATGAATTATTCCCAGTTAGAATTTTTAACCCAGTGAATCACTTGTTTCATTATTTTTAGCGATAACAAAGGGCAAGCGACCAACCGCTCGTGCTGACCGTTGTTAGGCGAGCGACTATATATAACGAGCGATCGCCTCAAATTGGAAGATCTGCATGAGGTGCGTTATGTATGACCCACTATGTTCAAGGCTCATCTTGGGCAACATTATGATCAACATCAGAGCGTGACGTCAGCGGGAATGAAATGCAAACAAGCTTATACACAGTCAACGTACCCCAAGACGATAGGTATACAAACAATTGACTTAGATTTTTTTCGAACAGATGTCTAGTCCAGGACATTTCCTAATGTTATGTCCTCATTTTGTCTATCCAGCGTGCATGGTCTTGATGTTTCCCTTCCCTTTTAATCTTACATTTAGTCCATTATGTGGTAGTCTCAGTCTGGACCCTGGCATTCTACCAAATCTCCAAACCATTACCTTCTTCGAAAGACTTCGTCTAGCACAGAGGCGTCCAGATAGGGGAACCCGAGGCAACTGCCTCCAATTTCAGGTAGGGGATGTTTTCTGAGGCTTTTGGGGGAGAGAGAATATCTTGCCTTCCTGACATTTGGGACCGGGGGTTTTGCCTCCATCACTCAGAGGGAATGACGTCCCTGATCTAGCAGATTAGTTTGGCCTCCGAATAATTCTGTGACGCCGTTCTTTCAGATTTTCTATCTTGGAATTCCCGTAACTTTAAAGTATTTCTGCTGCATGCGAGAATCCTTTTCCTATTTTGCTTTCGCACTATCAATGTGCAACAGTGTGATTCATGGAGGAAATGAGGTTGTATCATCCTTTCGTATGGCGGGATCTCGACCTTTTGTCATTAATTTTCTCTGCGTCGTCATATCCTGGCCAATCTGCGGTACTATAGTCCTTCAAGAATGAGAATTTTTTCAAATTTCTCTTGCGCTAGTTGCTCGGCCGAATTGTCTGTTAGTTTTGTCTGTCTGTGTCGCAATGTCTTTTGTGAGAAGGCCAAAGTCGTAAATAAATGGACTATAATTATCCACCAATCGTCAATTTGATTTGATTCCTGCATCGTTGTTGCTTATGCTGAGCACCTGTCATTTCAGCTTCTACTAGAACTATCATGGAACTATTTCTATGTAATATGAATTAAGGTATCCAGGGTATGATAGTGTAGTCCACGGGTCTGGTCGATCCACGAGTAAAATCGGGTCGGGTCAGGTCACGAATAACTGAACCTTTAGCGGGTCGAGTCAAGAATAACTCAAGATCCTAGTGGGTTGATTCGGATCGGATATAAAGCCTTAACAAATTTCAACCCACCATATTGTTTTACGCAGAGCCTAATTTCAAGTAGGTTTCTCACAGAATTACATAGAGTCGTTACATCTGTTTGAATAGGTTCCCGTTTCGTCGTAGATCATTTTGTCGCATTCATTTCGTCGTTGTTCATTTCGTCGCATTTTAAAAACGACACTAACCCTAACCCTGACCGTAACCGACCCGCACGATGCTTAACCCGACCCTAACCGACCTTCACGACGCATATTACAAATTGCATGTATTTTAACAGTGTGAAGAGGTCTTCACTCGCTAAATTTTTACACGTTCGGCCGTAGAAGTAGCATTCCCGTTTGCATTACGGCCGAACTTTCGGCCGCAGAAGATTTATCCTTCCACAATGCGTGCGAAACATCGCAGAAAGCATTGGCTCTTTAACGATTATGAATTTTTCCATCCCATGCCTCTGTTGCCGCCTCTGCCTCTGCCCATTACCTGATTCCGCCCCATCTACGTCCCATTTGTATACCTGCCTTCTTAAAAAATGTACGCAGCCCTGAAAATTCGACGAAATAAATTTAGACGAAGCGAATGCGACGAAATGAACTGCGACGAAATTAATGCGACGAAACTGATCTGCTACGAAAGGAGGTCACCGTTTGAATGCATGTCTGGTTATTGTTGGGGTCAGAATCAGAATAAAACAGTAGGCTAATTATTATTATTATTATTATTATTATTATTATTATTATTATTATTATTATTATTATTATTATTATTATTATTATAATCATTATATCTATTATAATTATTATCTCTATTATTATTATTATTATTATTGTTATTATTATTATTATTATTATCATCATCATCATCATCATCATCATCATCAAACGGACAATTTCTAGAGCGCCGTAACGCAGCCATGCCGCTACAAGAGCGCTTCAATGAAACAGGTGACTGAGAGAGAGGGACTGCACAGTATAGCTACAACTCTGCTAACATTATTTTTTGTGTATGATGATGGTTTGTTCTCTGCCCAAAGTCAGGTCCATTGGCTTTATACCATCCGGCGATGAGATGAGGGAGAAGGGCTTTCCGTTGCTTTCGTCACAAACAATTGTGGGTGGGAAACCTTTTTCAAGGTCGCTGCGCAATGACTTAGCAAGGCACGGTACATTCTGCTATACGCCCCCCGCGTCCCATCGTGTGTATGTTTCATTAAAAAAGTAAATTATAATTATTAATAATATCGAATCATTTGCATTTGCAGGGACATAAGTGAATACCTGGAACTCTTTTGCAGAAATTATGACTCAACGGTATAAATAAAGGGAATCTTTCCTCATACGCTTTATAATTATGAGATTAAAATATCAAAATTACTATACTCTGTAGCGGTCTGGCCAAGTTGTGTTTTGCCGACATTAGAATTTGACGATAAGTAATATCAGTAAAATTAGAACTAAAGGCGGGTCGGGTCTGGTCGGGTGGTTCGGGTCTTAAACTTCATTGTCGGGTCGGATCGGGTCCATTTCGATGGGTCGGGTTGGGCCAGGTCACGAAAATTGCGCTCATGGGCAACTCTAGGGTATAATGACAAGTGAGAAACTACTGTAAAGCTGAAATGAAGGAACCAACTAAGAACTAGACGAAGGAAGAAGAGCACATTGCAATTTTTGTTACCTACATTTAGTTCATTTTAGTGCAATTCCACACACCAACTTCTTCTTAATTTATCGACCAAATTGAAAGACTGCATGGCTGGCAGGGTGTCGGGATGAATGGATCGATCGACGGATGAACGAACGGATGAATGAATGGATAAATAAATTGATCGACGGATGGATAATTGGATATATAAATGGATGAATCGATGGATGAATTGGTGGATGGGTAGGCACATGAATGGCTGAATGGACAAATGAATGGATGAATAAATGGTGGCTGGTTGTAAGATACATATACTGATGGATGACTCACTGAACAATTGGTGGTATGATAATCATATAAAGCAGAGCTAGACATTCAAATTTTATGGTGTGAATATATTATGAGTGGGTATCGGAAAGTAGACACACACACACACACACACACACACACACACACACACACACACACACACACACACACACACACACACACACACACACACATATATATATATATATATATATATATATATATATATATATATATATATATATATATATATATATATATGATCGGTTCTGTATAAAGATATTTATAAGCCTTTGGTTCGATATTCAGAGAGACGGACAGAAAAAGCATATATGCATGCATGCGCACAGTTACAATGATGGGTGAATGCATTGTCATACAGGCTGCAATATATAGTAATAAGTAAACCCCTCAGTCTTTATGTCAATATTTCGTCTAATAGTAGGAATTAATAAATGAAATTCTACAGGCGCAAAGCTAATTAACTGCCAAAATTTACTTAAATATTTCAAACAGAACAAATGTAATGTCACTGTTAATGAGTGCAACCATGATTTTTCATGCTCAAAAAACTTTCAACGCAGCAAAAAGTTACAAAGACGATTTTCTGAGGTCACATCTCAAGTAAATGTTATAAAAAAGCATCATATTGTTTCACAGCCTATGTACATTGTGTCCCCCACCAGTAGCCACACATATTCTGAGTCTATTTGGCAAGTTTTGATGAATGCAACCATGATTTTTTATGGTAAAAAAACATTCAACGCAGCAAAAAGTCATAAACGATTTTATAAGGTCACCTCTCAAGTAATTGTTATAAAACAATCATCATAATTGTTTCACAGCCCGTGTGCAATGTGTCTACCACCAGTAGCCATACATATTCTGAGTCTATTTGGCAAGTTTTGATGACCTGGTTGGGGGCCATTGCATCAGTGATAATTTGCTCAGTGACACGACGACAAGCAATGAGGTTCAGATCTTCCTTTGTGATTTTTCTGACAGACGTGCGGCTGATGTCCAACTCTTTAGAAATTCGCCGAGTACTGAGATGGTTTCTGATGTTGCTAATCTGCCGTTGTGATATCCAATAAGTTCGTCGACATGCTCGATATTTGTTCGGGTGAGGATATATTTCTGCCTTCCTCTGCCCTTACGACGCTCCACAACACACCCTGGTCTCACGCCCTATATATAAATATATATAATATATATATAGCGAATATATATATAGCGAATAAATATATATATATATAGCGAATATATATATATATAGCGAATATATATATATATAGCGAATATATATCTATCAATGCGTTCGAACATTTTTTAAAGTGCTCAGCTCCAGAGTGAGCTTCGATTACATCTTTGGCTCTAAGATCAAGCTCATGATTTATGAAGTGTCTGTTAACGCATTTTGTCTGTCATGGTCACCTACACATGTTTATTTGCTACAATTGCTATCATAAAATGATTAATCGTAAGACATTTTTAGTCAACAATTTTATCGACTGCTTGCTAGATGACGTCAAAGTGACTTCCATTTGCGATAATTTCCAGCCTATTTTGTCAATAATAATAATTATGAAGCGTGTTTTATTACAACTACTTAAAATGTGACTCCATAAATTCGCTATTTATAACTTTTGTGCCGTTAAATGTGTTTTACCATCAAAAATCAGTGGTTGCACTCATTAAAAGTGAAATGACTTTTGTTCTGTCTGAAATATTTTAATCAATTCTGGCGGATAGATGCAAATATGAATTGGTTTTGAGTCTGTAAAATTTCTTCCAATATTTGCTACTTTTGGCCGAAATGTTAGCAAATGACCGTATGGGTGTACTTTTTGTGGCCCACCCTGTATACATATAACCTGCATATACAAGACATCCTATTATAGGATATATATCCACTTCAAAATATGATTACAAATACACACTAATACATGACTATATGTTGCCCTGTATGAGACCATCAATTTATTAAGTGCTTTTGCATACATATAAACCATATAATACAGACAAATACACAAATCCTTAGAAACCAAAGAATTCCAGTTGCATTGGTCTGTTCAGTGTATTACTGTGCTTAGTATGGGTTGCCCCACTTAGGCCAACAGACAGCGCGACCTGACCCAGATCGGAATGAAACTTGGGACACATTCCTACCTCGATGCTCCAGCAAAATATTATTTCATCGGGCAGTTAAATAAAACACGAATGATTAGCTATGAACCTCTAAAATTATAGTTTAATGAATATCCAGTCTATCGAATACGAGAATTTACATGGTAGGCTTACTTTTGTTCCCGGATGTTTTGTTTTCACCATTATGTTGCATTTCATTAAGTTGCTTTCTGTGTCAAATTTGTGCCTTGCAACGAATTAGCTTCACAATTATTCTTTTAGGATTTTTGAAAGAGATACACACAAAAATGAGCGTCAACGATGTACAATTTTAAATTTCTGGAAATGCATTGTTAGTACGTGCAGTTTTGGAAATCGTTTTTCCGATTAACGCAATTTTTTGATGATCATCTTTGGGCAAATTCCTATGGTAGTGTAGAAATTTAAGAGTTCGGAGATCTACCCTAATAACGAATAATTTATGTATTTTAAATAGAGGTATATATTCACTTAATTTATAAGTAGTTGACTGATTTTTACGTCAGATACGGTACGCTTACAGTGTATAGACCTAAGCTTGATAACTTTTGAATATATATTCACAGATACCACGTATAAAGCTGAAAGGCACAATCGTTTGCATGATGCGACACTAGTAGCCTATACCTTAATGATATTAGCAAGTCATTGTTTTTGATTGATTGAAATTGTGTTTTTATGCACTTATTGTTATGTTTAAATAATTGTCTATGAGAAGAAGTGTTGGGGTCATGGTTGGCCTAATTATTAGGCCTATCCATGCGTATAATTATGAGCGTTTAAATATTTTTATTATTATATATTATTATATAACAAGTCAATATATGTATAAGAGTCTCTATGCTTGCCAGTCTTTCCACTGCTATATTTCGGATAAGCCAAATAATGATCAAAATAGCACTGATTTAGATCGGTAACGCCTTTGAATCGCTGAGCAAATGAAGTTACCCAGCCTTCACATACATACAATGTAGACGTTTCTAACGTATAATTGACTGGTAACTATATAGGCCTACTTAAACGATTTTTGTTTACTTTATAAAACGGGTGGGCTAGAAGGTTGGTCACCCAAATCTGAAGTTTCAGCACTACAATTACACAGTTACACATGCAGGATAAAAGGAAGCGTGCCTTTAATGTGTGTGAAATGTTAGCATTTTTTTTCGCTTTGAATTAAAGAGGGTATACGAAATTAGGCCTACTATTCCTCGCCATCTGACTTTCCACTGACTGTGCTGTGAGTGAACTCGACATGGCTGAGTTCCCTATATATTATACAGGCCTATGCATTATACAGGCCTATATATTATAGGCCTATAGACGCATGGACCTATAATGTACAGTAGAAAATTTCTGCTCATTATATTATTTTCTTCAAACCGGAAATGCGCGTGTATATTATATGCTATAAATCATAAATTATTTTCTATATGTGCATCATTGCGGGGAGTATATAGAACATATCTTTATTTGGCTTGCTGAAATGACAAACATTTCTGACATTCGTTGTTATGTTGATTATGTGGATGGCATAATGGTTTTCGACATTACATTACACACGCGTCATATATAGCAATTTTCTTTTCTCCATATGTGTGTGACTTTTAAGGTAGAGACCATTAGGTTCTTGTCGATCCGCTGAGATTCGTATAAGTGCACGACGTAGGCCTACTCTCATTGGTGACTTTTGATCTTGCTTTGTAGACAGATTCAAGAGCATGAAATGGAGTATATTATTTGCCTACGTATTTAATTCATATATATATATATACAATGCATTTGCTAACTTGGCCCAACCAACCCAAGCTGGGTAACTTTAGGATGCTCTTCAGACCACCATATTCTTGTTTGAGAGCATCACACGTACGATGAGCCCCTCAATTTTTTTTCATGCAGATAATGAACCCCGGCCTCTGACTAGAATGTCGCACAACATGTTACCCAAATGTGTTCTATTTAATGTCAAATGTTTGCCGTCCTACGCAAAGATGGGGTAATGTAATGACGAGCCGTTTGGTGGTTTAGAGAGTGGTGGTAGTGTGGCATATGTGGTGTGAAAGGCTTAGGCCTGTAGGTCGTCTAAGACCATTAGTTTAGCTGTCAAAATTGGGGTCTATTGCATTGCGCAGTCAATATAGTGTATTCATGAGCAATGTTTGATGGGTAGCTACGCAAAGATGGGGTAATGTAATGATTAGTGGCTTGGTAGGTTAGAGAGTGGTGGTAGTGGGGTAAATGTGATGTGAAAGGCTTAGGCCTGTAGGCCGTCAAAGACCATTAGTAGCCTACTGCTGTCAAAGTTAGGACATGTAGCATTAGAGTACATGTATCAAAACGCAATGTTTGATGGGTTGCCATGGCAACATTTGGTAATGTAATGAAAAGCGGTTTGGTGTTTTGGGAAGTGGTGTTAGTGGTGTGTTGGTGGTGTTAAAGTCTTCTTCCTGTAAGGCGTCTAAGACTAAGATTTTACTTGTGAGGCTGTGTATACCCTGAGCGTGTGCTTGACTGGGGATATCACTCACCTAGCGAATATAAAGTCGAATGTGAAAATGAAAATGATGTCCAACTTGACAACCGATAATTTATCCCAGGAGGATGAGGCGACCACAGGGTGGCTAAAAAATGTCCGACCAAACTAGATGCAATTTCTTCGCAACTATATATAAGAAAATCAGAATTTACCGCTGAATGAATATTCAAGTTTTTTCAAAAATCTATGAAATTCAAAGGAAATATTTTATTTTATTCAAAATTACAGTTGTCGAAATATTCTATTCAGTAAAATGAATTTACACAGAAAAATGGACTGTAGCTTTTTTATTTTCAATTTCATACTGCATCCCCTTTCACTATGTAGGGCCTATTCAAAAATCTGTTTACAGTTTCTACCACATCTTTCACACTGGGTCTATGTCTTTGAAACTCAGTATGACTTTGTTGATAGATTCCTGCAGCAGCTGGTGCCCTGTTAATTGCAAACCTTTCTTCAGCTCGTCGGTGTTCTTCGGTCAATATTCTAACTGGACGTCAGTGTTAAGTGGAGTGCCACAAGGATCAGTGCTTGGGCCAGCGCTGTTCGTCTTTTAATTATATTATTAATAGCATAGATGATGGGGTCTTATCGAAGATTTCAAAGCGTGCATATGATTCTAAACTATGTAGAGCCGTGGTTGATGAAAAGCAATTTGATATACTGCTGGAGGATCTAAGACGAATGCTTTGATGGTCGCAGGACTGGCGGATGCTTTTTAATTTGGAAAAGAGCTCCATGATGCAAAAGAGGAAAAGAAACAACGAGTTTTGTCGTGAAACTGAGCGGTAAGGTATTGAAAGTGAATGAGGAAGAAAGGGACTTTAGAGTGATTATGCATAAGAGCGCAATATAAATGGCGATATGCTGAAGCAGCAAAAAAGCAACTTAACCTTGGGAATGATAAGAAGGACAATTGTAATCAGAGGGTAGGATAAAATACTGAAATTGTACAAATCACTGGTTAGGCCGTAGCTGAAATACTGCGTCCAGGTATGGAGTCCATCATGCCTTAAACAAGACATTGAGTAGCTTGAGAAAGTGCAAAGAAGAGCTAAAAAAAATGATGTGTGGCTACAAAGAATTACGAAGAAAGGTTGAATAAGTGTGGATTAACAACATTGGAGATTATGAGGAGGAGAAGATTAGACTTGATTGAAGCCTACCAGATTATCACTAATAAGGTATAAATTGTTTAAAAACTGAAAGAAACAATAGGGCAGAAACGCTTCAGTGCAAGAGTTGTAGACTTGTGGAATAGTTTGGATGATAGCACAATCTCAGTGGACACTATCACAGCTTTTAAAGGGAAACTAGAAAAACTGGGCTATAGTCAATATAGCCCAGTTTAAAAAAAATATAGATGCTTCTCCAGGTCAGATTGTAATGGCTTTTGACACAGGCTAAACTTCTTCTGAATCACTTTAAACCATTTCTATGTTGTGTTAGTCTAAATCAATATACATTTTATGTATGGACGCATTTGTGTTTTTTTCTAACAGATTCAGAAGAAATATGACGCATAACCGGATATATGTAACCGATCGAAAGTAAAATTATACGTTGATAATCGGATTAGAAATCTAGTAGAACCAGAAGTTCAGTAGATCCGGATGTTTGGTATAAACGGAAGCTCACCAGAACATCGGAATGAGTAAAACAGTGCAATAGAGGCAGAAGTTTAATCAAATTAAACGCGACTTTTACTGGAAGCGGAATTCGTTGTTGAAATGTAAATTTGCGTTTGACCAATCTTTGTTTGTTATCTGCATGTTGATGTGCTTTTCTACCAACCTGGATTTTATCTCATAAGCACAAAGCCGGAATATAGTCGAAGCGTCGGAATTAGTTGCTATCACCTTCGCAATTGGAAGCCGCCGCCATGGACGCACCACCAAATGGCCTCCTTCACGCCAGCCTCTCTCCTTATCAGAGCATCGGTTCGAACTGTAGGAGTGGTGGAGGGGGCGGAGGACTGGTCGATGGCGGAGTGTCCCCACAGACCGACACCCGACGTCTGTTCAACGGATGGAATTACCCTTCAGTTCCTGACCCGTCCACATCAGCTTCCGTCGTATCTCACCAACGCCCTGGGGGTATTAGCTTCTCGTCCTACGCAGGAGCGCTCGGTTCCAGTGGGTCGGCCGTGACTCCGGGGATACACGGGTCGTACACGTCGTTCGCCTCTGGGGCCGCCGATTTTCTTCAACACCCCATCGGGCAATTCAACTCTCTGAATGGGGCGATCAACTCCCTAAATGGGGCGATCAACTCGCTTCCGTCACCACATCATCGTAGTCTGTCCAATCTACCGTTCTACGGTGACCTCTACGCGCCTCCGTCGGGTCACCATCCGCATCACCAATCAGCCGGAATGAGCGCCGGCACTTTACACGGTTCCGGCCATCATAGGCTTCTGTCCGACTTGAATACTATGTCGTCCATCCATCCTCGCTTCGATGCGGATCCACTCAGCAACTTCATCAACGAATCTGCCAACCACAATCAAGGTGAGTCGGCCGCTTAGCCTCTACCATATTATCACAGGTAAGTGTTATTTCTCTAAGCGATTGATCGCCCTAAGTGTTCTTAATGGAATTTTATTCCCTCATTTTCATTTTTTCTTTTTAATTATTATTTATATGGTTATTCAATTAGATGCCTTGCAAACGATTTACAAAATTATCCATTATATGAGTGAAAATAGGGTTGTAAGTAAAAAAAGATTGTTCATAACTGCACTAAGGCTAGTGTAGATGAATATGTCGTAATGTTTACTTAAAAGCGTAATTTTGACATACGCATATAGCTTATACAACTCTGTGGTATATAGACATAGCCATTAAAAAGTTAGTAAACGAAATGGAATGCAAGTCATTGCTCAAAAAATATTATACTCAGATCAAATGAGCAAGGTTGATATTTCATATTTAATTATTTATTTATTGTGTCAGGAAACAGGAAAACATACGCCTGTAAAAATCGTAAAATAAAGAAATCACTGCACAACAGGAGCCAGAACAAAACAGCAAGCTCATGTTAATGCAAATGCGAATAGATTATAGTATTATCACAGTCACAATTATAATCTGTAGTTATATAGATATATGCTATTAATAAATAAATTGCTTAAAATGTTTTTCATTTTATCTCTTCGTCGTCTATGCCTCCGAAAATCGCAGGCATTGCATCGCCATTTAAAATTGTAAATTACATTATAGGCTTATACACACGTTTTTAAAAATAAATCGACTAATAAACATAGCTTTCAGTTCTTTATTTTTCAGTGATATTTCGTAAAATATTTATGTTATAATATTATTAACTTTTCGCTAATACACTAATCGTTTCATAAATTATTTCATTAGTTGAATCGTAATTATGCTTTCGTCAGAAGTACTGTACGGTGAAATCAATAAATGTAAACACTAGATTTATGTGTCTTATATGAATGATGAATCAACAAATGAGTGACTGAATAAATCCAAAGTACAATATAATTCCAAAATAAATGTGATGCCAACAGATGATACGTTAACAAATGCATGTAAAAATGGAATACAGTAACCCAATAAATAAGTTTTTAAATAAAGTATTCTTTACTTACAGATCGTATGCGTTGTATACACAATGTTAGATAAAGTATACAACTGTACATTAAAACCCATGACGTGTGGGTGGGTACATCTTCATATAGTATTTTGTTCTTGTCTCTCTGTTTGTTTGAACTTTTCACACTGCGCTATAGGATCGCGTGTACTTCGGACCTTCACGTGCGTACGATTGAGCAGCTCAACAGAGCATTAGTATAGGACTAGTTGAAAAAATCGACAACTTGACAGACGTAACAAGTATGTAGCTAAGGAATACAAAAGATCAACCATGAAAAGATTTTTTAAAGTAAGGAAATAAGTTACGGTTGATAAAAATAAAGGAACGTCAATAGAATTTTTAGTCGTCCTAATATTATGTTTTCTACAAACTTCATACTGGTGTGCTGCCGTCTAACTCTCGCACCCTAGTATGGAGTTATTCTGTTCAGACTCCAGAGTAACAAAATGCAATGCGTTCTATTCGAGGTCTATAACCCTATGGCATAGAAGCTAGTAATTTTGAGAGAACGGAGATTTATTTTGCAAAAGTAGGCCTTCGTAATTAATATACTTTTTCATGAAAGTTTTTTGAATTCATTAGAATATACTTGTAGGAGCTACTTTAAAAATAAATTTACAGAGTATTTTCAAAAGTATTGTATGATCCAATATCACATAATTGATTTTCATATCTTTAAATTAATTTCTATTTTCAACTCACATCACAGCTTTAGACTAACTCAAGTGGTCGAAATACAGTCCCTGAAGAGGATACGTTGATCTAAGGAGAGTACCACAGATACAATTCAGCAGCAGAGAAGTCACGCATGTCAAAAACACTGTCAATATCAGAGTGACGAATTGGCGAACCGTGTCTAACACAGGCCTGCCTAGTCGTAGTTGATGAGATGAAAACGATGATAAGGTAAACTACTTTACAGACAATGAGTGCCCATTCAACCTTTAAAGTTCGGTCAACGATTGTGAAATGACTGTTTGCCATTCTTGACGTATATATCGTCTGCATTCAACTTTATATAATCCAATCTGTCTTGCTCAGAGCACTGGTTTGGACTATCTAGTCTCATCCTAGTCTGGTTCTAGTCAAATGCTACTCTCCGGGAGCACCTCTGAGTTGTTTCGCTCTAAGACGCGCTATACAAATTCTAGAAAAGAATGAGTGAATAAAACAATGACTGTCTATTACCGGTGAATGATATTTTGGTATGGGCATTGATTGGACAGTCATGATTTTAGGCGATTTTATGACTGGCGCTTAATGTTAGTATATAGCCTCTCGTGAAAGAGTTTTGAGCTCTTTGAAGCTTCATAAATATAGCCTTAGAAAAGCCAATCAAAAAGTGCGATGATGGTTGTGACGGCTGGAAACTAGGGCATTAGCCAGAAAAATCAAGAAATAATGACGATTAATTGAATGATTTCTTCAATATTGACACATCAGATTTATTATTGACGTATGTTTGTTCCCTTAAAATCCTTACACAAGACATAATAAATTAAATTCAGCAAATTCGTAAATAAATATGTTTACTTATTTGCTGACTTCCATTTATTTAATAAACAATACTAAAACTAGGTGGGGCACCGTGGACACACGTATAATTGATGCTAAGGAATTTGAGAACACAATAGTCCATCTATTGTTTCTTGAGGTTTATGCTTCACAGTCTCATAGGGCAAAGTTAGTTAGCGATAATTATAGTAACATCCAATTAACGTAGGCCTATTAGTAGTAGTTGGTGGCATTTATTGAAATCATTAGAATGCTGAGTCATTTGATAATGTTGACTAAGGTTACAAAGTCATGCTCGCCGCAGCCAATGCCTAAAGTGACTTCCTTGTTTAATGAGTCTAAGGCTTCGAGGGTTGCTGACGCAACCAATTTCTGAATTTTTTATTATATAGTTCGGTATAGGCCTGCTGAATCAATTTAGCAGCCAATGATTTTTTTAGTATCATGAATTAAACGAAAGCAGGACAATTTTTAAACTCACGGGTTGAAAAAAATCGCTTATTTATGCATATATATAAAATATGTATGCTTATATATATATATATATATATTTATTATATATGTATATATATATCATATACACATATGCAATACGTAGCATACATATATATGATTATTTATGTATATATTTTATATATATGTAAAATATGATATATATTTATATGCTATATATAATAATAATAATAATAATTATTATTATTATTCACTCCTGATGATTCGCAGTTTTTACAAACTTACGGGCGTTAAGACGGTTTGTAATAGTAATTATAATTAGGAGCATTGTTCAAGCCATTTCTTGTTTATATATATAAAATATATTCACACAGCGCCCGTTTATTTCGTCGCAGATCATTTCGTTGCATTCTTAACGTTGGAGATCATTTCGTCGCAGATCATCATTTCGTCGCAGATCATCCAGTGGCATTTTTAAAAACAACACCAACCCTTACCCTCACCCTAAACGACCCTCACGACGCATAGCCTGACCCTAACTGACCCTCACCACGTGTAACCTGACCATAACTGACACTCACAATGCTTAACCTGACCCTAACCGATATGCGACGAAAAATGATATGCGACGAAAAATGATCTGCGACGAAATGAATGCGACGAAATGATCTGCGACGAATTGAACGGTCACCTATTCACATATACATGCATGTATAATACGATGTATATGTAATGCAATATATCACATACAGGCATATAGCATAATATAATATACTATATATAGCAATTAAAGTCGGCGGCCGAGCATTAATCTGATTCTCCCGTCCAATCAGATCTGGCTGGATCGCGTCAGATGGAATCGGTCGGTTTTACTACATAGGAGCTGCTAAAATGACAATTGTTATTGTTCGTAATAATTGACAGTTTTTTACTTCCGCTTCAATAAAGACTAAATAATCACGACTTGTCTGCAGAGGCTTGCTATCTCTTTTCGAGCCTACGATATTGATTATCACTGAGAACAGAAATTGAATCAGTTATACGCTTCAAATGAACCGACAGCCGAAAGTGTTGAGCGACGATGGGCATTACTGACGTCGAGGTACACGACAACCTGTCCGTCGCTGTCCTGCAATCCTCCGAGTGGTATCTAAAGCGGGCAATAGATCAAGTTTATATTGATTGATACACTCATTGATTGATTGATTGATTGATTGGTTATATTATAAGACATCGTTAATTGGACAAATTGCAGTATAGTGCACCGTAGACCGACTCCATCCGATCTCATCAGACTGAAATGTTTAGATTGGATATATTTTTTACCAAATCAATAGCTAACAGCTGGCAACATACTTGATCCGACTCGATCGGGTCATCTTCAGTCTGAGCGAATCGGTTCGGTTCGATACGGATCTGTTCAAATCGGTTAGCCTTAACATGGTGACACTCTGTTAATGAGACAAATCAATCAATAAATCGACCACCCAACCGAATGACCAACCAACCAATTAACCAACCAATCAATCAATCGTCTTGATCCACGGTTCGACTTCACTGCCAACTTGTACTGCTGCTTGTGATGTTGGCCTATACTCTTGATGTTCTTAAGCAATTGAATCAGTGCTCTCTGTCAGTCTCATAGAACTGCAGAACTGACCACTGCACAGTTTGATCAACACTGGGAAATGCTTTTTTTCAAATATACAAAACAAGTGTATATCTTCTTGTCTGTCCTCATTGTTCTCTCTGCTATAAGCCTCGGGGCCAGAATCCCGCCTGTTCATCTAATTGATCAATCAATCATTCAATAGATCGATCGATTGATCGACCGACCAAATATAAGCAACCAAATAACCAAGTAACCAACCAACCAATCAATCAGTCAATCAACCAATCAATCAATCAGTCAATCAACCAACCAATCAATCAATCAGTTAATCAACCAATCAATCAATCAATAACCATTTGATCATCGGTCGTTTGTGTCTGACACCTTTCTGACCATTGTCTCTCCAGTTTCTCTGTTCATTGTAACGTAACCCTTGAAGACTTGTTCCACCCCATTCTTCAATGTTTTCTGCTATTTTTCATTCTGCAGATATGTACAAACAAACCAAACTTTCTCTTGTGGACTTTTTCTATGAGATTTTATGTTATGCCGATTCCTCTGTACAGTTCATCATTACTGACCTTCTCAGTGCATCCTATTCTGAGTATCCTGCCGTTACATTTTATTTCAAATGTGAGCATGCATGTGCACCCTCTTTTGCGAGTCCCTTGTTAGCATCCAGGCTTCAGCTGCTTCACATCCATACATCATGCTACTGAAGACGCATATTTTCAGTGCGGTCAATTTGACCCCTGTAAGCTAATTGCCTAGCTCTTCCAAATCTTGTCCATAGCTCTCACTATGGCTATTCCCTTAATTGTTTGTCCGTATCTTTGTTATTTTTATTTCATTTTTTCAATCCAGGTCGTATGTCATGTTGTTTAAAAGATAGGTGAAGCTCGCCACATTTTCTATAATTGCGTTCCATGGATCATAATTTGGTCCTTTATCGTTTTGTCTCCAAATGTCATTGTTTTTGTTTAATAGAGGTTCATAACAAAACTGCTCCAATGTCTTCGGTGCCTGTCCCTGCTTCCATGTCATGTTACATATCTTTTGGATTTCTTGTATCATTACCTCTCCCCTTGCTAAAATATATCGCCAGTCATCTTGTCAAAGCCAGGACTTTTATTATTCTTCAACCTATAAAATATATACAATACACTACAACTGTTATTTGATATCGCCCTTCTTACAGTTTAGTTCAGCAGTGCACACGCCCCGATGGCGCAACTGCGGTTGTAATGCAGAGCAATTGTGTGCGAAGGACCTGCTCAAGGTCCCTATACACAGTGACGCCTCGGACGAGGGTCGAACCCGCTCACTCAGCGCACACTCGGCATTACAGACCGACCGCTCTAACCAATCGGTCTGATGGCTTCTCGGACCTCTTCATCCATGATATCCCGATCATCCCCATTATTCTCTTTAAGACAATGACACGCGCTAAGTCAGCAGCATCGAAGTGATTGAAGCAGCGTCGTTAAGTGACTTACAATTTTATGGCCAATTGGTAGTTTCGGATAGCGTTGAGTAGGTCCAGCGTATTGTGAACTTAGTGAACACCATCAAGCACCACTGACCTCACCAACATTCTCTCTAGAAATATCGTCCAGGGTCTAAAATTGTGGGCATAGACCGAACATATGCTGAGGTCGGGTTTATCTGCTAAGTGTAGACTTTTGTTAAGCAATTATTATGCATAAATTGCATCAAAGTGTGGGCGATAACAAGAACATCCGTATATACTATATAGGCTCGAAATAATTTAGAAAAGTGGAATAGACATCTGAGGTTAAGCTGACACGAGACACTGTATGCAATGGGTGTAATTTAATTGAACAAAGTTCGACTACTCTTCCAAATAGTAAAAGGATTCCTTGTATCTTTGAACATATAACGACCAGCTGATTTGTTACATAGTCTTGGTTGCTGCTGCTGCTGTTGCTTGGTCAATGTCGATGTTTTTTGTGACTTCAGTTTCATGTGCAAAATTTTTATTTTTTATTTTAGCTTTCTGATAATGACTGTATAGCTGCACACGGAATGGCAATATTTGCTGCGCTGCGTTCACTCACAGTAAATTGAATGTACTTATTTGCCCTTGAACGAGAATAATAGAGGCCAATGTTGGGTTTATGAAAAATGCGGGCTAGAAACCTCAGATCCTGGGTTCGGCAGATCCTGCAGGACATTAGTGGAGAGGGTTTTCGCTTTGCGGTGCAACTGAAGATGACATTCAAGGTCCAAAGTGGAAGGAATCACAGATGACAATTGACCAGATGTAAAATTATTTCAGCTCTTAGAATAATTCAGAATTCCGTTCATTGTTTTAGTTCGGCAAATAATTCATGATTTATTTACAAATTTCGCTTTTGTAGCTAAAATAATTCCTGCGTTTTTAATTATATATTTTAAAAATTTTTAGTCTAATCTTCGTTTTGGCTAAAATAAATCACTGCACTGGAGAATAGCTTTAAGGACTAGTGCTATAAATACAATTAGCATTTATTTAATTACATTTATTTCGTTACTTTTAAAGATAGGAATCTGTTTCCACTTCCTGTTATTCTCCCCTTTGGTCGAAAATCAATTGTGTTGTAGGCCCATTCTTGTTTTTCGTGTCTGTCTAAGACAAACATCTTTGTCGACCTTGGCTCTCATTGTCGCCATCTTAGCAGCCTGTGTTTTCGAGCTAGTATATGTATGCAATATTTTTTTGTGTGCAGCGCCTAACAGGCCATCGGCTGAGTTGGTTTAGCCTACAAAGCTAATGGCAGGCGTTTCTTGCAAACACTGTCATCCATCTATCAAGTGGTTATAGATTCGGCAACCTAAAAATAGTTTCAAGGTTGTGGCTCGGTGCAAGCGCGACCTACTCACCATGGTCCAAGGCGGACTGTTTTGGGCAAGTATGCGTTAATTTTCCACCGTTAAAAAATCACGGATCGATAAATTATGCAGTTACAATGTTAAGCAATTGTTTATGGCGGCTCTAGAGAATTAAGCATCCTGGCCAACCCGACAATTTTGAGCGAAGTTTTTGATGACCTAATTAATTTTGTAGTAATAAGTACCTTTTGTCTAGCATCATGTTCGAGCGGAGTTCATCTGCGCTTCCATATTATTTTCATTCGATTCCTATGCCTCGCTTAACAGTTTCTGATAACTTCATGACTTTTCCATGAGCTTTTAAGTACCTTAATTCCAATTCCTCAGATTTGATTGTTTTCCCAAGTTTACCAGTGCGGTAAACTCTTGGTGTCACCCCTCTAGACTTTCACCATGGTCTTCTGAGCTCTGAGTCTTATTCATTTAAGCACCAGACGCTCTGCATGGTGGCACCCTGTGCCTGCTCATGTATTTAACAATGAACGGTTATGAAACCCGACTAGACAGAGCTATGTCTGCTTTGTCAAATTTGCAATTTCTTTATTTTGGTGTCACCCCTTGATGGTGTCACCCGGTGCGGCCCGCACCCCCCGCACCCCCCTAGTGACGCCCCTGGTTCATTCTATCGCAAGCCGCAATTTAGGCGTCGATTAAACTAAATAAATCATTTGGGATTGTGGATCCAGATCCATTAAAAAAATTAGTGGCTCTTACACAGATATGCTCTTCTGAACCACTATAAAACATGTTATGTTATGTTATTATTGAATGTAACTATGCAATATCGTGAAAACCGATAGGGCTAATACAAAGACTTAGAGCGAGAGTTTAGGCAACTATGCATGTGATACATCAAACTGACGAGTACTTTGGTGATGGTTTAAGTTCGCGACACATAGTGACAAAGAATTATCCGTATATATATATATATATATATATATGCTATAATGTTACTTGTCAAGGTCAAATACATTTAAGCTTGCATGAAACAAGCTTAAATGTATTTGGCCTTGACAAGTAACATTATAGCATTGTGAGCTGAGACTATGAAGCACAGCTTTAGGCTATCACCATGAAGCATAATTGAACAAACTATATGCTAATGGGTGAAAACTGATGCCCTGGGAAATAATATATAAATTATATATTATCGACATCGTAAAGAAAAGCGAAATTCGTAATTTATATAATTGGCAATTACTTCATACACATAATTATTGTTAGTATTGTGTTAGGGCATGGTGCATGCCGTGGCCTGGCTAAAAAATAAATGTATGGGAAAGTGATGGCAATCATCTTTATCATCGTTGATGTCTGGTGTGGAGGACAATAATTATTGATGACACTGTTGTAAGGACAAAGCTGATTTTTAAATCATCTTCTTGTGCGACCATGGAGGTAACTTGTCATTTTCCCATGTTACAAAAGTATAGGCAAGGGCCGTATAAGACGTTATAATTGGCGTCGACCTATTTTCCAGAAAAGATATAATGAAAAACTTAGATAAAATGCTGATACCAAAATATTTACACCCCTAACGTCAAGGTTTATTATATATATATACATATATTTACATATATATATATGTACATATTACTTTAACAATATATATTTATATATGTCTGTAAGTCATACGAGTTTGAGAATAGTGTTTGTATGAGCTGATGTCACAATAATTTTATTCATATATTCATTTTGTCAACACGGGGACATGATTCTAAATCAAGTAATAGACTAGGCCATAGGTGCTTCTATACGGACAACGAGTGTTCAACGCGCGCGTCGTGCTTCTGCAATAATTGATGGCCAAGAAATATCAAGTACACCATTTAGACAACTCTGAGTGCATCGTTTGAGTTGCTGCATGTTTGCAATTTTCTTGCAGATCACTGTAACATGTATAGCCTACTATTAACTTTCCCCGCATGCCCAGTATCGTGATTTTTTTAAACAATATTTCGCTTTGGTTTTCACGCCTTGCATTGATTATTATCCCTTTAATCATCTATCTCTGTGTACATTCTTCGTTCTCTATATTATTTTAATTTTACACTGCATGTATTTTGAGTTAAGCTGGTCTCTTTTATGATATATTTCTGTAAAGTATTTATTTTGATTTTAGGCCTCTATCATTATTATTAATTGTAGGCCTAAGTGGCTACCTTACATCAAAACGCTCTTTAATTTGTTATATTTAACAAACATGAGCTAATTCTACAAGCATCGCCGCCTGGCGAGTGCAGGACTCTTAAACCGTATAGAGAATCGGGATTCTATTTCGCTCCTTTCTGCTCTTCTTGCCAGTGTGTTATCTAGTGCGGCAGTGCCGCACCCCGGTGTTGCTTATCCATCAAATGTTTTGTCGAAATCAGTAGCGTTTAACTACCATATATAGCGCGAATAGTCATTATAGCCGTATAGGCTACATCAACATTACCATGAATACGCTGCGCCGGACGTTTCTATGCATTTTATAACTATAGTACAGATCTGTAAAAAATATTACACCTAACACATGTGCTCACCATTTAGCACTTAACGTCGAGAGTGTACTAAAAGTGACTGCAAACCAACGCAAGTCGTCGTTATCGTTTCGCAATAATTACTTGAGCCGGTACAAACTAACTAGACTAATCATTTAACGAACTTAAATATATTTTTACCACGAGACAGAAACCTATTTTTGCTCAATAACCGACTAACTATAAAGCAGCGATTGTGTTTTGTTTTTAACTCGGATGATATGGAACTTCATCTAAACTTAACATTAAACTGATAGAGATCTTTGCCTGCAGTTGTATTCCCAAATCACTCATCCTAAAACGATGTCATCAGACTTTTACGAGTTTCCCAGGATTTTATAAACCTATTTTAATTCCCAACATCCAATAACGTCCTTCACTAGCCTTCATATTCTTACTTTCCTTTATTTTTTACTTTCCATAATTTTATTCACACTTTGGCAGATGTTAAAATGCATGACACGTCACGTGTGCTAGTGCTGTAGAGAGCCTTCTTCGTGTTTACCCATGACATAAAAAACTCTTCAGCTACAGCGCCAATAACTTGAGGGTAGGTCTAATGTTCAACTGAATTCAAACTTATCGAACTCAAGTATGAACTGTTGCGCATTGATAATAATATTCTTGTCCAATATTGCGATGTAAATCGGCGCAAGCAAAGTGGAATCCCAAAGACTATAGCGGACTTAATTCATTCATTCATTCAAAAGCATTCATTTGGAAAATTTATATATTGCCTGCTACCAAAATACTTATACCTCAAACTTTGAAATTAATTATAGATATATATAGCCTATTCAACTGTGGGTGAAAAAATGGGAGCCAAGTGTGCACGAGCTGAAGTTATGTGTGTATATTACTACATCACGGGCGTAAATCAAGTCACAGAGAACTATTCGAAAAACAGCATTTGATTGAGCGCGATATGCTTCTGAAAACAATGGTCTTGTGTAATCAGTTTTGGAGTATCTCTAATGAGATTGCTTGATGAGACGCTATATAAATAAGCAACTACAATTGCAACATCATGGAATTGCTTGATCACATATTACGACAAACACTTCCTACTAAAGTGATGCGTGATTCTGATGTAGTCGCTCTTGCAGTCGATATTTTAATTCAGCCTAAAAATTATAAGTGCAGACTTTGTTATGACGTTTGCTATGGATGGTAAGAAATATTGAGCTTATAATAGATGATAGTGTCTATTACGTTCGATGATCTTTCCTATTCTTTTTATTATAATGGATATTTTTGCAAGACTGCACGTGGGAACAGTAACGATGCACATGTTATTTAATGCAACACCATTGAAGATTCGTCTGACCTATTTCTTTACACGGTAGACTGATAGAGTCATAAATATTGTTTACAGAAATAGACCACATAGGAACAAATACATATCTTGATAACACACCACACCTTGCACATCTGCTTTACACGCCTTAATATATGCTTAATGCATAGAATCAGTGGTTCATGCACCTTTGGCCTGGCTCAGTTCTTTCTGAATGGTCGTGTACAATGACATGGTGAACATGGACCTTGATGCCCCATAATGCTCGTTCTATGGCAGTGCTTCCCAACATATGTATCGAGGCATACTTGAGTGTCGCGAATGCACAAGAAGTGCGCCGTTGCCGAATGTTGAAATCAGAAGTTTTAATTGAAAAAATTATTTCTTCTTCAACATAATTATGCGATATTCCATGCTGATAAATTGGTGCAAATAAGTATAATTTCTTACCAGGCTGATCTAGCTGTAGCCTATATTTGAATATACATATGCCATGGATCACTCCATCCAGTGTGTTGCGCTTATATAGGCCTATACTCTATCTGATTAATTATGTATAGCTTTAAGCCTCACGATTAAGCGTCTTTACGTCATCATATTTTTATAAATTGTCGAAAAATCTGTAATATTGCTAAGTTACATCTTTACGAGAAGATTACATCTTTATTACAGCCTAATTATAATCTTAATATTTGGCCGCGAGCTCCTCATGAGTTGTCAAATCAGCTGAAACGCTCTGTATAAATATAGTCTATACAAAAAGTACAAAAAAGTCTGCAGCGTTCGGTAGGACTACTCAAAATTTACGCATGTATATTGAGTACATCATTGCTCATCACTTGTGCCGCATGCCATTCTACTTCAACGACTACGACCTTGTCAAGTTGAAGTTACGCTTGGTCTTGCTAGCACGCATGCATGATTCAGTGGTGTAGCACGCATAAATAACTAAATAATAATAATCATGCACATTCTTCATCAACTTTATACATTACATTTTTACCGGGGATCATGGTCTGAGCTTTTGATAGACATTTCAATATACCATACGTGTATACAGTAGAAGTGTTGAAAATGGATAAAAATTATGATTATTGAAGCCAAGTATGCATTGCGAACCAAGAGCCGCAAGTAGACCGTAAAAGATAAGTTTCAGCTTAAAGGACAGATAGACTATAGTCTCGCTAAGAGAGTTGCGAACGTGAGGAGGTAGATGTTACTAGATGGAGCCCCAAGCAACAGTGAGTGCATACATGTATATACCAGCCAAAACAAGACGTGCACCTGAAACGACATGGGTCACCTTTCCAGCACATGCATGCTGATCGAAGGGAGGAGCAGCCTTTGACAGAGCACTGTCAAAGTGCTTTGACAGTGCACACCACTCTGCGATGATTAGGACATGCGATGAAACGTCCGGATACCCATGCTTTGTTCTTGATGAGCGCTGTCTTCAAGCGGATACGATCGCCTACAGGAAGCCAACGTAGAGAATTAACAAGTGTGTTCTTTGGTCTATATCGGCAAGCGTCCTAAACACAGTCGTTTAGTATCGATTGTATCGCCCAATGTTCTAGTACGAAGTTGCAGAATGCATTCAGGTAGATAAAAAAATATAGAATTGCAGAAGTCAGATCTCGCCAAATAAGGTTGTAGTGTTTTCAGTTCTGTTTAATCCAGCGTAGCGTGAATCTGTGGAATCCTTCTGAAGTGATGAGCAGTGAGCATGGCAAGGTATGTCAGGGTTAAGTTTGAGACTCCACCTACAGCACGACGTCATCAATGCAAACACGAGGTCTCCTTATAGCATTTGCGACCATATTATACAATGAAGTGTATATATATAAATTATGGAGTTGGATATCATTGGTATAATGGTGGATTTCTATGACATGGCGTGTGGTTAGGGGTGAGCAGCATGGATCCTAGGACAGAACCTTTTGGGACACAAAAGCGCACAGCAGCGATACGAGGGAATTGATGCGAAATATTCCTATTACATGCATGGTTATTCCTTTTCAGCTGCAAGGATAAGGTCGTTATATGACCTAAGGCAAAGTGGAATTGCTTGAATCCCAACCGAAGTGTTGTGGTGGAATCAGGTTGTTTATGTAGAGGTGTCAAGAGATAAGAGCAGAGGTTAGTGTTGACAACTCTCTCTATCATCTCTGATTTAATAGAAACATTAGAGATAAGCCACCAGCGGGCACAGAGATTTTTTCGAATAACTGCATGCTCTCATCTTACAGGAAGAGAAAGAGAAATATCAAAAAGAAAAGCTAGCATAAAGGCAAGTAAGTGAAGTTAAGTTTTTAGAAACTATGTGTAGGCCTATACGCACAGAGTCAAGTCGCAGTGTTTGGATGTAGATTTTATTGGCAGGGCAGCAATGTAGTCAGAAGCCATATAGTTGAGACTCGTTAGTGAAGTCATATATGTGACAAACGGAAGAGAGCTTATATTAAACCCCTCTAAAACGCAATTTATTTGGATGGGAGGACGTATATAGGCAGCGACTTGAGGGTATTGACACCCCCGCATTACCCTGCTCTTTCCTCACTTAGCATTTTCCCTCACAGTCCGTGACCTGGGGTATACCCGTATCCGACCCATACCCGCAAGTACGGGTTGGGTACGGGTACGTATTTCACGGGTCGAATAGATGACCAGACTTCAATACAGTTAAGTACATAATTATAACCGCCTTAGAGGATGCAAGGCTCGCAATCTTGCCAATCGTCTACCATTTTGCATTGAATAGCGACTGCGATAATTATAATTTTGTGACAAGTCTATTCCTTTTTGCTCCTCATGAGTGGTTGGTCTTGAAGGAGCGCTATATAAATTCTCCTAATAGGACCTAATATTGCCATTTAGAGTTAGTCATTCAACCACATAAGGATATTCATCGCTAATTTATTCCATTGCGTTTACACGAGTTTCAGATGGAGACACCACATCAACCGTTACGCGGCTCATGTAAAAGCCAAATCGGTGAGAAAAATATAGAAAAGATTTGGTTCCAAGTCTATACACGTGGAAAACAAGCAGACATGCGTCCATGCATCCACGGTAGAAGACACATTATAACAGCGATCGTTGAACACATAATGTGCATGATGCAAACCAGAAGAACCCTGCGTTATCGATGAGCTTATATTGTATGGAGCCAAAACTGCATAGGCCTAAAGAGAAATAATTGTAGACTGGCGAAAATCACATTTAGGTAGTATAGTGTACTATTAGGAAAAATTAATGCAAGGGCTTCCTTTAAGACTACGCGTTTTGCCTCATGCAGCAATAGTTATAAGTATAGACTCCAATATAAAGTCGATTCTTGCTGAATACATTATCGAATCGTGCGGCTTTCATGTCGGGGTCTGGTCTAGGGACAAATCTGAAAATAAGTAATATTCCGGGTCAAGTACAAGATTACTAGTGAACTGTAGTGCTTGTATATGTAGTCATATTTCAAGTGCATGCGTAATATACAGATGCTAGAAGCTGGATGGATGATTAGTAATGTACCAAAATGGGAGCTGTATTAATAAAAAGATTCATGCTTGAATAAATGTCTGATTGGAGAAATAATCAGGCTTAAATTATAGCTTAATTGATGAAAGAAGCATATTTAAATGGAGGCTTGAGTGAATAAAAGAATGACGCTCAAATGGAAGCTGGGCTAAGGAAAAGATTTCTGTTTAACTGGGAGCCTGGTTGATGAAAAGATTTCTGTTGTAACGGAAGTTGGATTGATGGAAAATTCTTGAATAAATAGAAACATGCATTTTAGCGTCGTAAATTATGCATAAATGGAAGCTCATTTGATGAAGAAATTAACTCTTATATGGAAATCGGATTGCTGAAAAATATTCTGTTTAACTACTGAAGCTGGATGAAAAGAATTCTGTTTAGCTAGAAGGTGGATGGATGAAACGAATTGGTTAAAGTGGGTGTTGTGCTGTTGAAAAGAGTAATGCTTAAATGGACGTTTGATTGAAGAAAAACAAATCATAGTTAAATGGAAGCTCTATCGATGAAAAACACATGCTTAACTGCAGGCTTGTGTGATTAAAAGAATGCCGCTCAAATATAAGCTAATGAAAAGAATTGAAGCGTTCAGAGCAACAACCATTAACCAGGTATACGTCGACATACCGTGTCTTTGCTAAATAGTATGCAAGCGTGCGCGGAATGGCGCATTCTATGCACTGCAAGTCTGGCGCATATTGTTAATTTCGTGACAGATATATTTTGATTAATATCACGTCAACACATATTATCGTATTTGTGCAGTCTGCAGTATTCTAAAATTATTCTAATGCATATCCCGGTATGATGTCAGGCATTGCCGTTTTTCGTGTAATCTTTGTAAGATTACAGGTGCAACAATCAGGTTATTCAACGTACCCGGTTATTGCATTATTTTAATCTTGACATTACTACAGCCATGATCACTCACCCGTACCTTCTTCTTGGTGCAAAAACGAGGTATGTGTTAGTTGATATACCTTATTCTTGCACTAAACGGTTGTGGCATTGCAACTGCTAGAAGCAATCTTTGTCGACAAAACCTGTTACTGCACCCACAGCGATACTGATAGAAAAGTGCTGTTATTGGCAATAACCCGGTATGAAGCAAATTATGTCGTATAAAAATTATAATGTTTTCAGTCACATTGCATTCTGTAACAATTTCGTGAAAATAATCTGATTTAGAGTGTTTGCATGGTGCCTCAGATAGCTTGTCGATAGTTCGTCAAATGGCTTAGATAGGCCTACAGTAATTTTAAGTAAGGAATCTATGCATAGTACATAATGGCCAAGAGTGACATATAAATATATATGTATGTATATTCACAAATGTATACATGTATAATATGTTTGCATACTATATTATAGTACGCAAACATGGCTTTATATTTGTGGGGATTATTAAAAATAATGATTATTCGCTCCAGATTCGCAGTTTTTGCCAAATTGCGGGCGTTAAAACGGTTTATGATAGTAATTATAATAATGAACAATGTTCAAGCCATTGTTTGTTTCTACCAATCATGTGTTTGAACCGTGCACAGCCTATTTTTGGCTTCAATGTAGGTTATTATGATTGTTGAATCCCTGAAGGAATCTTGTTCCATAACCGGATACTGGCAGATTTGATTGTTGAAGCGAGTAACGGGCGTTAGGCATTTGTATTTCTGGTGTAGTGGGTGTATGTCCGTAAGATTATTAGATGTGACGCAATGCCCAGATAAACAATTAAAAATTAGAACTTTTAGCAAAATATAGTAGCTGAACGTGTAATTTACTGCTGGGATCCCGCTGGACCCCAGCTGGTCATATTAAGAAGTAAAATATGTTGGCCGCATGAGGGTAAACCAAAAACTTATGTATCATGCCATGTTTCAGATTTATGATGTCTTATATGTGTTACGACTCGAATGCAAAGCATGTGTCGTTGGTTGATGATGATCGTGTACTGGTTTGGTTGCCTTAAAGTGGTACACCTGTGCAAGCTAAGTATACTGGGCCTTATGTGGTTTAGAACTTCAGATGTTAGTGTGCGAGGTAAATGGCTTGCGAGAAATTACCATAGACCGGTGGAAGCAGGTCATGTCCGTAGCGGATAAGGAATATCCCAAATATGTAGAATCATCCTTATCATGTTCAATTTGGTGTCCGACATTTTCTTCGTCAGCAATTCTCATAAAGTAATTCTTCGGAAACAATTGTTCGTATAGCACAATTCTTCCTAAAGCACATTCTTCTTAAAGCAGGTATATTTTTTTCATCAATCCCGCTTAGGGGCCGTTCACATATTATATAACGCTCAAAAGGTAGGTGGGTGGGTTCCGGTTTTGTTAGCGTTATATTGTGTAGAGTGGGGGGTAGGTTGAAGGTTTTGTAATATAACAAACTTTTTTTCAGCTTATGCTATTTTGCCTGTTTGGCTGTCAATTGGAAATTCCATGTACCACGAACCTTCATTGTTTAATTGTTTGATTTCGTTTTCTAAAGTATGTGTACATAGTTTATGTTTGCTTAGATACCCAATTGCAGTTGTAGTAAAAACTCTGTATACATCATACGCTATTAAATAGGTACAGTAATGTTGTACCGCAAACCTATTGACAGTGCAATATTAAACCAATTCATTCTGTGATACTGTAATGCTCATTTCTAGTGCAAAAAAGGAGGGAATCTAAAATGGTGCTTTTAAATAGGATGTACGTCACTACCATGTATTATCATGCTCTCTTAGTAGGCCTACATGTAGATAAATGGTGACAATCGTCGACTACCCAATTAGTTACCGTAATTAATACAAGTGAATTTAGCGCCATTAAAAGTCCGAATATTAAGATGCAGAGGAACTCCCTACATCCGGTCTAATCATCATTGGCACGAAATAGTACACAATTTTAAGATAGCTTTTGTTACATAGCTAATTGGGTGTATGATGATTTTTTAATACAGTTTTTGAAATGGATGAAGGCAATTATCACTACTGTTGAAGTGCTAACTAACATTGTATTTTTAAAAAAGTTTCAAATTGCGCAATACAATTATGTCGATTGTATGTTTTTATAATGTGCTTATAGTCTGGGGTGAGGTAGGGGAGTAGGTAGCATATCTGTTGTATAATATAGGGGTGGGGGGTCATGGCTGCTGTTATATAACGTTATTAGGGGTAAGGGTGGGTCAAAAATTGGTATTTTATGCGTTATATAATATGTGAACGGCCCCTTACATTTAGACATAATTCTTTTCATCGATCCCGCTTCCATTTATATGTATATATATAATTATATGTATGTGTATATTTTCACTAATCCCGCTTCCATTTAGGCATATTTATTTTCATCAATCCCGCCGTTCAATCTTTAGCAATCCTAAATTTAAATAAATGTGGTTAGCATGCAAGTCTACGGACAACTGCTACAATTCGAATAGCACGTTTCTATAAAATTACCAATCTAGTTTCGAAAGATGATGACCAGATAGTGTTACCATATGTCAGATACGAGTAGGCCTATACGAAGTGTGTAATATAACTTTATACGGATAGAAAGCAGGTGATAAATAGAGTGTATGCGTGCTAAGATACCATCGTTCTTGGCCATTATTACGAAGATATTTTTATGTGCTCTATCTATGTCATGTTTTGATCCACATAAACATCAAAAAAATTGGTTGAGATCATCTTGGAGAAATAGACGCCGTTTGTGAGTTGCATCGGAATTTCCGTGGCGCCAGTGTCCTGTGCGATTTAAATATTATACAGTTGGGGTTGTCCAAGCTAAGCGCATCTTGTTTGCACAAACCCAATCCGCTGCAGTAAACTAGTTGCATACGGTTATCAAAATGGATTTCACATAAGCTAGTTGCATTTCACGTACGTATATCATAGTGCTATGATTCATTAAGGAGATCGTTATGAATGATCTATACACAGCATCAAAGGACATTTGATCGAAGGACATTCCTATAGTGTGAAGTCTCAATTGAATTGTGAAATTTGTATCTTGCATACTTAAAAGAGCCGTAGACAAATCAGATTCGAACCCGTCTTGAGGGTGAAAACCGATCTTGAACAAAATTGAAAAGGCAATCATATTTAAGGTGTTCATATGAACTTGGGTAGAACTGGATCACTTAGATTGGTATATTGTTTGTTATCCAATCCCTCCTTCCTTTTTGTGTATATAAGAACTAAATACTATCGTTATTTTTATAACCTGTGTGACTATGCAGGTGTATTATTGAACGAACAACTTCCGAGTACTGGTAATGGTTGAGCAATAATTATATGTCACCAGTTCATAAGGAATAGCATTACATAGATCAATGTCGTCTACCCAAACTTTGAGTTGGGTGTATTGAGCGGCTTATATTCACAGTAACTTCAGAAGAGGTTGGCAAAGGGGGCTGCAAGTAATATTGAAGGACTGCCAGAGATTTGCAAATTTGCCAACAAAGTAGTTATTTAACTTTTAGCCATTTTTTACCCTCAATTTTTCTTTCCATAAAATCTTCGAAGATTCTGATTATTGCTTCACCCTCAACCAATTTAATTATAGACCGGATGAGGATCCAAGCTTTCCTGGGCTCATAATTGCATTTGAAAATTCTGCTGCATCTTAACTTATTTGCAATGATTCGAATCCTTTTTACTTATTCCTGTAATAATTTGTGTGTTGAATTTATCTTTATTGCTTGCATTTAAACATTTTATATATTTTAAGTATAACCAAAACTTCTTCCTGTTTGAATGGAGCAAATTCGGATTATCCAGAGCTGTCATTCTTCTTGTTAGCAACTGATGGAAAGACTTTGTCGTAAATATTTTCACACATTTTCACAAGCCGCAACATGACTTCCTCTTTACGCAGCTCTCAAGGACTGGAGTCCATTCGAGACGAGACGTCAGATTTCTGAATTTATCGATTCTGTCACCATTGACAATACGGTGATTGTCATTTTCAGAACTATCATACTTGGGGTTCCAAGTGTTGATGTCGCAAGTATTGGAAGATGATTACGAATTCCCGATGTGATAAATAATAATAAATCACGACACCGATTTATATCATCATTGTGAGTAAAAAAACCTATTTTCGCTAAGAAACTCTAAGGTTTTTAAAGCGAGTGACCCGGTATGCATCAGTGCTCACAAAAAGAAACAACATGGACTCTATTATAAGGTGACCCATACTTTAGATTTTAAGATTTCACCCATCCAAGCCAGCAAACTGCCTTCTGGTCAAAAGCAAATTCGGGCAAAGCCCCACACTGTTGTCAATATTTGGAATGTGACAAATCAAAATATGTCTACGGTTGTCATTGACGATATAACCACGAATATCAAATTGGCTTATAACAGCACAATATGGTCTATTGCGTTTCATAGATTGTGCCAAAGCAATTATCAACCTCAAGAGGAGTCGCCTTCTTTTAAAGAGAAAGGTCTCATGTTCTGCGCGAACTTTGTTCTCTTCATTGTTGGTTATTTTGAATAGTTGTCACCCACGTTCTGCAGCATCATTGCGATGCATAAATATCGAATGACTTCAACTTCTTGGATATGATCAACATTTGTTAGCCAGGTGTCATGAGCAGGTCAACTCCAAAGAACAGCCATGGAATGGACGGAATCTGATAATAAACATCGTGTGTTCTCCGTAAGAAAGTCCTAATTCGTTTTCATGAATCTGAGACTTTTCTAGGACTAATTTTATTTATAGGTTTAATTTTGCTATGCAATTCACTGCTTTCAGTATAGCTCTTTTTCCGATGTGTCAACGCGTCGATCATAGCAAAAGAAACGTAAAACTTCCATCAAAATACGCATTGCTGTGCTGCGGCTGTCCACGTAACTAATTAATAGACCTATGCTTTATTTTCCAGTAATTGTTTCAACAGGTATAACGAATCCGGTACAAATCCCTGCTGCTGACGAAAGCTTGACACGATAACGGCTTGATACATATATGTATGATTATAATATGCTCTAAATACACAAAGTTCCCGATATCTTGTACTTCTCACTTTATCAAGTCAGCGTTAATGAACAAGATTTTCAGTCAGTCTGTCTTCATTCCTAAAATACCGGAAGTTGTATCGATTCTAAAAATATTAAGTTTGATTTGGTCTGATCCTTGCATAGTCTGACCAATTCTAGAAAAAAAAATCCCCGGAACGCACAGGGATGGCTGGATAGGGAGCCTGAAACAGTGATTGGTTTGTAGTTGTGCGACATTCTGGTTTCCAGTCACTCTCCATTTATTTCACGTCCCAGTGATGAAGTGAATGTTTATTTTGATTGAGGTCGGCATTCAGCTCTTCACTTGTTTAGCCCCGATGCAGCTGACGTCGACTATAAATTATTAATACTGTATTCTTTAGTGCTTGAAATATGCGACAATGACCTGAACTGCACGACGGTCAGTGTAGTCAACGGTCTGTATACAATTGAGCAATGAAAGGACTGAAGGTGCATGCGCGTGTGTGCTTCGTTCACTGTTCTGATAACTGCTTTTTAAACATAAAAATCAGCAGCTGCTGCGTTTTCAACATTGAAAGACGATGTAGATGATTCCACGGTAAACACTTGATTCTACTGCATCCTTTTATTTCTTACACACCCACGTGTTCCTTATAAGGCGATGATTATAGTAAGTTACATGAAGGTAAAGAGCTAAAGAATACTTCAAATGCTGTGGTCTTCCTCTAATAACCTTGCCTTCATAGGATCAGATTATTAACCTGTATACTGGAAGCTATTGAGCAGTTTCAGGCTATTGCTCAGATATTGAAACTCGTTAGGAACAAAACTTACAATCGGGCTGTTATTTTTTAATCAATGTTTTAAATGACTTGGTTATTTTATATTAAATGCAAGATACTACAAATATTAATATCAGGCGAATTGCCCTAATATTCAAGTATTTGTGCAATATACATAAGTTTTTTGGACACGAATAAATGGGTTGAGTGATGCATGGTGAATGATTATGATGATGACGAGGTGAAGCGTTGACATATTACGACGGCTCCTCCTTGGTTGACAAATTTGTGAGCCAAACATTGGCCAATGATGTTTTATAGGCGATGGATTTTCATTCCGATGAGAAGGTAGTGCCCCTCATATGAGGAAGTATAGTAAAGTTCCACTAATATGAGGAAGTAGTTCAACTCCGGTAAGGATTAGTTCCACTCATATGGGAATGTAGTTCAACTCCGATGAGGAAGTAGTTCAATTCCGATGAGGAATAGTTCAAGTTATATGAGGAAGTAGTTCCATTCATATGAGGAAGCAGTTAAACTTCGATGAGGAATAGTATTCCACTAAATATGAACAGATGTATGTTCCATTCATATGAGGAAGTAGTACAACTCCTATGAGGACGTGGTTCTACTCAGATGAAGATCTTGCCGGTCAACCACAACTGGACAATGAATCAGTCAGTGTAGCGTCCTGCCTGTATCTGGGCGATGAGAATCATGCAAAACGCAGGTCTCTCCGTGCTGGTAGTCAATTGGTAACGGCGGATTGCTGGCACAGAGCTGTCCGCGGGTCGGGTCTCCCCGGCAGTCGGGTCAGGTCGGGTCGGGTAACGAATATCTGTAGATTAGTCGGGTCCGGTCGGGTAGGGTCAAGATCCTGGCGGGTCAGATTGGGTCGGGTCCCAAACCCGGACCCATATCGACCCACCAATTTTTCCAGAGCTTAATTTTCAACTCAGTGATATTCATAATGTTAATCAGATACAATCAAATAAATTGAATATGGTGACGGAATTAGTGCATAAACGTAGGGCAACACCGGATTAGTTCCTTTTTAAAGCCGAACTCGGCTCAAGTTATCGTGCGTTGACAAACTTTATTTTCTCAACTTTCAAAACGATGCCACTGGCCCCTTATCGACAATTTCACACAGAAAAGCAATTCTCAGCAGGCCTACGCTTTAAATTACAACAAATATCTCACTAACAAATAATTGACCACTAAATAATGGTTGATGGACAAACAGTCTAACGAATGATAGGGTCTAACAAATTATATTTTTAGCCCATTGTAGTTGAATAAATGGAAACTGGATCGATAATAATAATGTCTGCGAATCCGGCTTCTGGTTCAGCAAGAACCGTTTTTGTCAATTAAACTTCTATTTAGGCAAATATTCTTTTCAATGATCCAACTTTTATTTAAGTGGGCATTATGTTTATCTAAATAGCAACTGTTTTGGAAGAATTTCGTTCACCCATCCAACTTCCATTCCAGCATCATCAATATCACAAATCCAACTTCTATTTTAACGAACACAGTGGACCATAGTGCACGAACAATTTGTCGTCGACTTAATATGTTGGTGCTCGAACCTTTGCAATTTTTAGTTCATAACTTTTTGACACTAGGGGACGTCCATATGTGACGTCACGCGCTTAGGGGAGCGGTAACAAATTTGTGACGATGTGTGACAAGGGGTAGAGAGGTCTACGAAATGTGACGTCACATCATCACATCAAAATACGTAATTCTATTAAAAACTTACACTCATATAAACAAATTCCACTTAATTAGTAGTAGCCGTTACCACAATTAAACAAGACTAATGGTCTGTCATCGTGAGGAATGCATATTAAGATTGTGATCATTATAGGCTACTTAATTTTTCCATTTATTTTTGTTCTACTATTATAATTTGGAATATTTTATAGTTACAAAAATAAATTTTTTGATAATTATAAGAAAATTTGCGTTACATTCTGGACATCTGGTTTGATTTTTGGGGGTCATGGCCTTGTGACGTAACGTCATATTTGTGGGGGTCATGGCAGTTATCACGACGTGTAACGAAGGGGTAGGGGGTCAAAAATTGCGTGACGTCATTTGTGGACGGTTCCCCTAACGCCCAGGCACTTCCTTTTTTACACTTTAAGCACTGCGTATAACACGCGCACTCTAATAATTTATATGTCATATATATTACATATATATATGTTGTTTGTGCGCATGCGTATGTCGTGTATGTATACATCAATAGTGAATTGTGTCTCAAGACATTACTTCATGGCAGACGTATAGGCCTATTCACCGGCGCTGAGTTGAAGTTCACTATTTCTTCGCCTGTCACGTCAACAGTCACAGAAGACATGATATTAAAATCGTGTCTGTTCTCCCTTTCCTTTTCCTCCACTCCCTCAGATGCTCCCTATCCGCCCATTCCGTATTCCGTTCCACCTACCTCCCTTATTTCTTTGCGCTCTGGGCTTTGCTAGTGGCAATAGTTTCTTGGAAACCATTTGTGTCGCTTTACAAATAAGTCAGTTGTCATGGAGACAGGCTCGTTTACAGACGAGTTTTTCTTTGTGGTCTGACAATACACCGCGTAATGGGTTCCTTCAAGCCTCTCGGGTCTTGTACATGTATGCATGTACGTGCATATGTAGTGTATATATGTATGCAGGGAAGTAGGTATGTAAGTATACATATATGTATTTATCTGTGTTTGTGTGTATTTGTGCATGTATGTACGCAAGAGTGTGTGCGTGAATGTATACATGAATGGATGCATGTATGTATTGTATACTAGTAGTCATATATGCGTGTCGTATTTGCATATCTATATTTGCATGTGAGTATACATGTGTGTATGTCTTTTTACATGTATGCATGCGTAGGCCAGTGTCCGTATGTATGTGTTATGATAGCATGGTTCATAAGAGTCCATAGACTATAATTATATCAACCGTAAGATGGATATCTGTTCTGCGTGGAGAACAATCTGACGGTGGTTCGAGATATTTCCTGACGTCATCATTGATGAGCCATCCTTGTGAGACCCCGGGAGGGAGTAGATCGTTTGCCATTGACGGCAGATCACATCGGCCCCCGCTTGTAGTCTCCCATCATTCTAGATTTCAGTTAGAATCCGATGGAGGGCAGAGACCAATGTCTATGAATGTCTTTACCAATTACACCTTTAGGGAAATTCAGCCGTTTCTTTAGAGGCAATGGAGAGGGGGCTATTCACCCATGCATATGAAACTCATAAACTAACTGCCAGCTGTCGACTCTATAGTCAGGATTACGATAGCTATTCAATAGCTACCTGGTAACCGAGCATGGCCTCTTTAGGAAAACTACAATGACTTGATGCAGCACTAGCTAATAGACTGGTGACATGCGCTTTGTATTTGAGAAGCACTTTAGAAATATGAAGGTTATGCTAACGCTTTCGAATGTTAACTAACTGACAAAAGCACTGTTCTTAACTATACATGTGACATGTATAGGATTAGTGCAGAGCGCAGATCTGGGCTTTGCAGGGAGTCGCATTTCAAATCTCAGTTGTATTTTGTCAAATATGTATGGATGGATATCGTGAGGTGGCTCTTGTAGTCAATTGGCCTCGATCTCAATGTCGCATGCAAAAAAACTGTCAATCTCTTCTTGGAAAACTACTCAAGATGAATGCTGCACTTTCATTGGTCGATAATTTGATTAATTATTAATACGCCAATACAGCAATGTTGGCGCCGACTGAACAGCGGTTTTGTTAGAATTCTTTAAAATAATGCCCTGACGACTAATATAATCAAACATTTATATAGCACTACGTCAAGATATCTACTCAGAGGCGCTCTTTGCGTTGGCTTTAATTGCGCTAAATGTCAAAGCGAACAAGTATCAAAAATATGCACGGTAAACTGAAAAAGTCATCAGCCACCACAAGCGCGTAACCAACCAACGGATTCCTGTCGACAGCTGGTATGGATGCTCAGAGTCTCTGGGCCAAGTTGAGTCGACGAGTAGAGCGACAACTGTCAAGGCCGATCGCAGAAACGCACGTTGTCGACGAGTAGTCCCTCACTGGTGGAAGATGATGCGCGTCCGGATATTCGTCGAAGCACAAGGAAGACGTAGAAAGGGCATTCGTCGTGTCTTGGTCGGTAAATTGAATAGCCACCCGTGACTGTTGGTCAAGGCCACTCCAATATCAGCGTAGTTCGTCATCCACCGAGAAGAAAACACTCACTTCAGGAGGCGCACACATCCGCACGGCGAGATTCGACCGCATACATCAGAAGGAATGATCTGATGCAGTCAAATGACTTGGGCGACTTGTGAACAAAATGCCTCTTAGAAGTACAAAATCCTTGTCGAAGCCGACGAGTATAATTCCGAATCACAAACCTAGCACTAGAAAAATTCAACATTTTGTCGTAAATAATCATCATAGTGACAGCATTCGACATGATTAATAAGATGACCGAATGAAATGACATAATTAAATCTATTTCTAACGTAGGCCTATATGCTCATCCTCACCATGCCTTTTCAGACTAAATTGTATGAGAGCCAGCTACGCCTTCTGATTCTCATTAAAATAGTCATATTATGAGGGGCATCGAAGTTCTAAACTATTCGACGACATTCGCGATAGGTCTACTCTAAAAAAAATTCAGAGGTGAAGCTGCAAATCCGCCGAGTTAAAAAAAAATTATTCCCAGACGAATCTGCCTTAGGTTGTACTGTTAGCATAGGCCTATGTAGGCCTATATCAACATAAATAGGGTGACACAAAAGTTTGTTCACCGTTTTCAAACTTAAATATCTCTTTCAAAATTATTCCGATCTCTTAAATATTTTCATCATATAAACTACTCAAAAATTAAATAGGCCTGAAAATTTTAAGTCAGACCTGAGTTAAATGACGTGACAGCGTACGCTGCATTTCTGGATCATGCCTGTATACGTGAACATCATCATTTTTCATACCTCTTCATTGAGTAAAAAAATTGGAGCATCGACGCTGGACTGTGAAAGATTGGTCTAATGTTTTGTTCACCGATGAGTCGCTGTTCAATGTGTATTGTGTACCAAATGCACAAAACGATAGAGTTCGCACTCTAAGAATGACTACGCCAGAAACAACGTAGCCTATATCGTAACGTAGTTCTACGTCGTATATGTCCTGAGCTATACTACGTTAGAATGACGTAGTGACCTCTGCAACACATCGAACTACGTTAAAGCATCTAACGTCGATCAACGCAGTTTGCATACGTTTTCTGTATAATTAGTTAGAATTACAATTCAACGAGTCCATTTTGATAGAAAACTTTCACATTGAATAACTCTACTTTAAAAAAAATATTTTGGTGGTTCGAACTCACAAAATTAACTGTACTAAAGCGCCCGAGGCAAATCCATATCCACTCGGCTAATCTGCACCACTTGAACAATAGAGTCAAAACTCCTACTTAACTTATTGCATTTCGAACCACGTCTTTTTCTCTAACAATTCTTTTTGTTAGTATACTTTCTACTTTATAAAATTAGTTTGTGAAAATTAGATTCCTGTCTCATTCATTGTGGAGATTTCCATTTTAAGACGTCGCACTGCAGACTCGATTTTTAGCACAAACAGCGCATTTGATGTATTCATGCGTACAGCGCTATGTGCAGTTCGAAATATGCGAGCTTTCTTAATAATGTTATTCGCGTTCATTCTCATGTGTTAGAACATTGAATTATTTACTTAATATTGATTTATCTACTTCATAAAAGTATTATTAAATATCCAAGTAGTCTAGTGTAGCAGTGTGCATGATTGTAACCGAACTATATTTTGCGCGCAAGCAGAGAAAATAGGGTTATAAGGATACAACATATTTATACGTTATATGAGGGTAATGTAGTTTAAATAAGTTCACAGTTAACGTAATTTTCAGACTGTTAACGTAGCCTATTCTACGTCAATAACAACGGATTTATACGTTAGAAATTGTTGGCATAGTTATACACGTTATCAGTTGACGTACCGTAGTTCTCTCTGGAGTGTGGGTTTCATAGGAGCAGAACGATCCATGTATTCCACAGATGAAGTTTAGACAGATGAAGTTTAGTCCGTCAGTGATAATTAGGGGTTTGGATGACGGTCAGGTGTCTCACAACTTCACAAGCATTTTGTGCCATATGGTACCAGACGGAACTTGCAGTACCACCATCTGTCTCCAAAACTCCCCAGATATCTTTCCTGTTGAGAACTTGTGGAGTATTTTGTCTCGTTTATAAAAATCCTAAATCAAAGATATGTGATCAGCTCAAACGTCGCCTCGAAATTGGAGATCGATCGAAATTGAGACACTTCAGTCGCTGATTCAGTCTATACCGTGCTGTCATTAATAAGAACGAAAACGCTGTAGGCCAATGTTAATAGCCTACGTCTGTAAGACCTATGGGTAACAATATTGCGTTATGGTCTACTAGGCTCAATATTTTGCTTATGTATACAGTGATATTATGATAAAAAAAACTGTGTCGCATGGCAGTTTTTTCCGGGAAGCTGGTCCTCTTTAATTTTTGTAATATATAATGGCAAACACTGGCCCAAATCTGTACCAATATCTTTCATTTGACTTGTGCATGCATTGACAAAATGTCAGAAAATATATTTGGCCCTTCCTGAGAAAACGCATTTTGAAAACGGTGACCGAACTTTTGTGTCACCCTATATAACTACGCGAAGATATATTTATACACATATATGCATATATATAGATACTATATAACATAATTTATATATGCATATAAAAATATATGCATAATCATAGCAATTGAGCAATATATATATATAAATGATTATATAAATAACTATACAAATGGAAGAAAGAAAAGTATAGTTAGCCTGAGCAGTAGTCATAGATATAATAATAAATAATAGCGACAACTATACAAGTAGACCTGCAGTCGCGGTTAATAATAGGTTGCAAATGTCAGGGTGACTATAGTCCTCCTCAATGCCTCTAAAGAACACAGCACGGCTGAATTTTCCTAAAGGTGTAATTGGTAAAGACATGTAGAGACTTCGGTCTCTGCCCTCCATCGGATTCCAAATTCCAAAATCCCTCGTTGACAATTCGAGATATTAACGATCTGCATTGATCTCCATGCAGTCACTGTTGGTGCACAGTCACGCTTGATACACTCTCGTCAGTAGAGTGTTAAACACTATAAACTGTATTTATATCTGTCACTCCTATGTGAATAATGTAACATATTTATGCGTTATTGTATTAGAGATGCCTTGTGTTATTCTACAAAATGCAAAGTACTCTTTACAATATATTGCGTATTTGAGGACACCTTGATATGCAATGCATGTGAAATTAGAATGGCACTCTCACGGTGCAGGAATTTACTGCAACCAGTGTACAGAAAGTCATCAGATTTTCTTTGGAAGGAAGCCAGAATATATATACGTGATACCCTGAAGTCGCTATTCGCTCATGAAGTCGAATGATATGCACCACGCAATTTTCATAAAGTTTCTTCTGGAAAAGTTATCTTTCCTTCTCATTTCGAGTTTGAAAGGTAATTGCTTTTTTATTTAATATTGACATCTGTACATTCGTTCACATTACCGTTTTTCTATTGATGAGAATATTTGTTGATGATAAAAAATTAAACGCGCTATCGTACAGAAGATATTTGTGCACTATATGATAATCCACCCTGTATGAATCATGACAATAGCTTGTTAAACAGTGGGGCTTCCTCATTATTACCTCAACTATATATGAATGTACATGTATGCTATTAAAACTGCCCAGTAAGTCTTATAAATGGATAAATATATGAAATAGCCCGCCTATTGGCATAAGATGAAGGGACACTAGGGGCATGATGGAGCAAAAGAGTACCGGGATAGGCCTTTACAGAGGTTTCTATAGGAAAGATCCCCAGCAGCCTTCTACTTCTATTAAAACCCGTTGCATATTCAATGTGAAACTTACTATAGGCTAGAAGTAGGCGGTAAATTATGTTTTAATAGGGTTTGCCTTATTAAATGTTACAAGAATAATGATTGAACCGTGGCAAACTATTATAGAAATGCATACAGTAAGTGGGCCTATATGATATTCTGATAAATAAAAGTATTATTGTAGATATATATATATATAATTATAATATAAAATAATATTAAAATGGCATCATGATCTTTGATAACTGTTCATCCTATGGTGAAGTTACTCATCTAAATTAAACACAATGGGATTGGTGATGTCTAAATTCGAAGGAAGGCAAGTTGGGCAACTGTTATTTTCTAAGCATTTCACTCACTTCCTGTTTTTTCTGCTTGTGAAGATTTTGAATGTTCATTATTTATACTTTATTCATCAAGACTGCGATTGGATTTTATCACTCATAATCGTTGTTGCACAGCTAATGCTTACAGCATGTTTGCTGTATAGACGTATGAGAATTTGTTTTATCTTCTCTAATTTCTTCTAATTTTGAGTCTGTAAGAGAAAAACAATCCATCCTTCTCGCCACATATATATGCATTTCTAAAGATGAGCTCAACCTAATACGAGGCATGTCTTCAATTGCACGTTTACTCGTTTTTAGTATACGATATTGGCTAATTAATTGCCTCAATGGCAACCCTCTTCATCTACTGCCTATCAGTCCTTTAATTCCATAGAGGGTATAGAAACTACAAATACCATATGATTGTATGGTATATTATGGCATATTATTATATATTATGCCTACTTCATGTGGTGATTGACATTTTATGTCATGGTATACTGGCCACTGCGCTTTCATGTGCTTTATTGACATAGGTTCTTAAGCTTTGACTGCTTTTGTCGCTGAAATGTAAGGGGACCAGTTGAAGTAGCAATCGGCTTGGCTTCCATGCATGGTCCCCATAATTCGGGCACCGTTTATGCTGTAAAATTGATATCTTTTACTTATACTTGAACAAATTATAGCCGCGGGTGTTCTTCGAAGTTCTGTGGTATTGATCCATTACTAGTTCTAATGTAGACCTATTCTGCACCAGTGCTATCTTTTGTCATCATTTATTTACCATTACTATGCACAGTAAATCGCTGAATTCTTTAAGGGAATTCTAACAGTCTTCCTTTAGTTTTAAATGCGTTTTCTTAGCAACGGCTAATACCCGTTAATTCAACGATTTACTGTTCATTGGACCATTCATCCATGAAATTGCATCCTATTTTTGTGTTGACAGTAATAGCAAATGATCGGTTCTCGGACAATTTGGCGCCGGGACAATTCGGCGACGGACAATTCGGCGCGGGATGAGTTTGTAAATGTATTCAGACCAGATATCGGTATGTAGTAATTGACATTTTAAAGTCGAATGTTACCGTCGGCAGCCACGCAGGGCGCCCATTACGCTATACATCTCATTTTTAATCTAGGGCCTAGCGATGCTTAGGGTGTTATAAACGATTTTTGTTTCAGCTAAAAATAAAAGAAGTTGCTTTTTGAAGAGAGTTTTGAAGACTGCTCTGCCTATAGGTGCCCTGAATTTCTGAGGCCGCCTCTGGCCTGTATTACGTGGATATTTAACTTAGCCTCAACAAATACTTATAATCGTAATCTTAAAATTATTCTAAAGCGATTTTTGAAAGCAAACCTCAGTAGATTAATCACGAGCGTTGCGTCGTGTAAAAGAGTCATCTATATAGATGGTCCAGAGAAGAGCCGAGTCCGGAATTCAGATGCATACCAAATAGAATATAGGAAGAGGAATTGCCAAAGTGGGATTCGTTGAGGAAGGATGTTAATAGAAGACGGAGGGAGGACTGTATGGATTCGTTTAGGATCCTAAGGCAGAGAACGATTGATGATTGGCGATAATGGATGGAATCCGAGAATAATCGGAATTCAGAAGAAGTTAGATCGTTGCAGAGTCGGTGTGCAGCGTGCCTTATGGATGGGTTAGAGAAATTGATCAGTGAAAAGATACAAAAGATTGTGAAATTGGACGATGATCGAGTCGAGCGGGTTGGCCATTTTGTGAAGATTTCACGAAGGTACCTGCCGAGCTGGGCGCATTATACGGAACTGTGTGTCAGTTATGGGACTTTAAAATGAATTTGTTCTTCGATTTTACGTCAGGGAAATAATCTGATGATGCTTTGGAGTTCTAGGTACAGCTTGGGCTAGTAAATTTTGAATGAGTTGTGCACGTTTCTGTTGCGATCTTCGAGGAAAATGGAATTTTTAGTAATCAGTCTTTGATTGGGCATAGGAGGTCAGAGTTGTCCACGGGTCAGATTGACCGGCTGTTCGGGCCGGATCGTGCCGAGTCGGGTTGGGCCGGGCCGGGTCGGATAAGAAATATCTGTTGATTAGGCGGGTTGGGTCGGGTAAAGATTCTGGCGGGTCGGATTGGGTCGGGTTTCAAGCCACCAATTTTTTGCTGAGCTTAATTTTCAGCTCAGTGCTATTCATAATGATAATCAATTGGAATCAAATAAGTTGAATATGACGAAGCAATTAGCGCAAAAACGTAGGGCAACACCGAATTTTTTCTAAACACCGAGCCCAGCTCAAACTGTCGTATAGAATAATCTATTACAAATTTATAAAAAACGAAAGGTCAGCAGATTTACGTAGCCAATAATATCCGGAATTCTGTGACATATATTTACGGAGAAAGTAAGTTTAGGCCAAAATAAATGGAATGAACGAATGTTCTCTTCCCTGATAAGTCCTTTCAAATCAATATTATGATCAGCTATGGCGGTCTGACTATACTGTGTTTAACGACATTAGAATTTAACGATAAATGAAATTAGTAAAGCTAGCACAAAAGGCGGATCGGGTCGGGTCAGTACACCATGGGTCGGGTCGGGTCAGATATTTGGCTTTAGAAGTTGGGTCGGGTTGGGTCCATATTCAACGGGTCAGGTTGGGTCGGATCATAAAAATTGGACCCATGGACAACTCTATAGGAGGTAGCGATAGCGGACGCAGTTTTGGGTCAAATGTTACGATTGCGTCGGAGTTCACGGATGTGCACGAAAAAGACGTGTGAAAGGTTGGAGATGTGAGTAGAGAAGAAATATGGACAAAAGGTGATGCCAGGATTGCACACAGGTGAGTTTGTGTTGAAAGGGAGAGATGAAGAATTGGTGAACAGGTGTACTTAAAAGTCGATGCATTTTATCTATTCTGGAGACCGAGTATAATAAATCCTTTTAGCAGGATTGAGGCATAGAAGGTTGCGTAACATTAGACATTAGACTGACCACATTGATTCCTTCGGTGAACGATTAGCAGTGAGAGAGAGCGAGTGAGAGTGAGAGAGAGACAGAGAGAGAGAGAGAGCTGGGTGGAACGAGTTGATGGGCAATGACATTTGTGTCGTTTAAAAGTGGTGTAGTGGTGTCAAAAGAAGAGTTCTGTGCAGGATGGATTAAAGATGTAGTGCGAAAGAAAGATAATGAGAACTATTATAGGATGTAGTCTTTAAGAACACCGCAAATGAGCTTGAAATGCTTTGAACAGTGGCTAGCGGATTTGATAGAGAGTGATTCAGAAGACAAACAGCAGAGTAGAGACATCAAGTCAAGAGGACATGTGCCGATAGAAAACCAGACCTTGATCGATGGTGTCAAAGGTGGAAGAAACGTCGAAGAGACAGAACCAGATACAGGAGACTATCCACGACTGATAATTCGTACCACAATCCATCTGATCTTTCGCCTTTGAGCTTTCTCGTCTTCGACGAACACCACCTTAGCCGCTGCTCTGCTGTCTCATTGCCCTGGTTGTTTCTCTGACAACCATACTCGGACCTCTACTGGACATTGATCTCATGGCGACTCTCGATACGACGTGACGTAAGCTCTTGCATTGCGCTTTGCTTTAGAAATTTGTTGATTGCATTTACGCTTATGACAGCAGAAACCAGCTGTATACTGCGTGTGCAGTGGTGCTAAATGAAACTAGATTGCGATTAAAGTATGAGTTAGCCGACGAAAAGTTAGTGGTTCAACCGGGAAGAAGGACTTTCGGTCAGTTTTTGCAGAAAAGAAGAATACATTGGACCATAGTTTGAAGGGTTTTCCTTGTCGATATTGGCTTTGAGAAAAGGAGAGGCAAAACAGTGCTTAAGGTTGTTGGAAAAGGGATCAGAAAGAGAGACAGACAGACAGACAAAGAGAAACAGAGAAAGGCAGATAGACAGGCAGACATACAGACAGATAGAGAGCAATAACGAATGAGTGAGCGAACGAGAGAGTGAGTGAGTGAGAGGTTGGCTATTTTCATGTAAATGTATACGAGGACAGAGGCATATCGAGATGTGAGAAAGGAATCTAGCTGACACTGTTGCACTTAGGAGACGTGATATTTCTCAGTCTCAGACTATAGCAGAAGATTTGGGTGAGCAAACTGAGAGATTGAGTTAGTAAGATGGATCAGCTGCAAAAGTTCAGTGGTAGAGGAAGTTGATGAAGAGAAAAACGAATTGAGGACAGCCTTCCCTCGGCAAATCAGTAAGTGGCAAAAATGACTACCGGTACAATATCCTCCCTCGTGTCCATGTATAATTTAATTGAACTTTGCTGAGCAAACCAAATCGATGTCGACGCCCCGGAAGCTGAACAGTTGGTTGAAGAAGCTGACACACTCCTGTTCAGAGCCATCACTACTAACCCAGTTACTCAGCTCATGTGCTGCATAGCCAGCCGTGTGACAAGCGCTAATAGTTTATGTAAGGTGACCAGTTGATCAATTATAATTCGAGCACCGTCTATGTTGTAAAATAGGCCTATAGATACTCCCTAAGGCCAAGAGCTCGTGAATGTTCTTCGCCCCTATAAGACGATAAAAATTTAACCCACCTCTGATGAGAAACATGTACTAAACCCCAGTTTAACAATGTTGCATCTTTGCCCACTATATATATTAGCTTTGACCTCAATCTAAGCGGTTTGTAAATCACTGTGATGTAAATTCAGTTGTTTTGTTCTTTGTCAATTAAGCGACTTGTTTTGTATTGAAAAATGATACGAGATTTCATAAAATAAAATGAAAGAGAGAGTCGACTATATATGGAGGGAAACATTTACGAAGAAGAAGAAAATGATAGACGGATTTCCAAGAAGGCGTTAGATTGAAGCTTGAGTTGGAGTGATTGAATGCCAACGAGTACTTGCTTGGGTGCAGCAAAAGGTTAACGGTACTCATTGGTCATTGATAAATTATTATAGCATTAAGGATTGACTCAATATATCAGCAGCACTGACGAATAATAGACAATTCGCAATAGTTTTATTAATTTTAATGCAAGTAATTGAATATTTGCATCAGCATGGCCCATGGGTGTTAAACAGGAGCCAACAATTAAAAATATGTGGCTTGTACTGTTTAAAAAGAATCGAGTTATTTCTCAGATATACTGGTAGCTTAGATTAAAACTGCGATATAGATTCGATTGCTTTGGTATCTATTATATAAAGCGTGAAAACTTGTTTAAAAGTAGTCACCTAGCTGGATACTACTTTCTTTCTACAAAAGAACTTCAATCGTTCTACGTGTTGAAGGTGATGTGCATCAGCAATGTGTAAAGTAAGCGAACTGTTTTTACAATGAAGACATTTAATTTTGTCACTGTCTTCACTTTATGTGACAGCGTTTACTTTAACGCATTTGACACTATTATGACAGCACTATATAAGTCATTATATTGGTCTAAATCAAGGACTAATTTTATGCGTGTGCTACTGAATTTATTTATCTGTGAGGATGCCAAGCAAGATTCTCTTCTGACATTAAGCCTACATAATTTCCTGATATAAGCCGTCTGCCTAATCAAATTCTTACTATTTTTTCGCAGAATCCTTGATTATTGAATAACTCTTAGCTTATCCCTTTAAATTATTTCTTTAAGCATCACCGTGCAATTTGCTTAAAATTATACTGTCATCAACTCTAAACAGATTCGTGGTTGGCATTTAATCTAAAACCAACCTACAAACTGACCTACAAGGCCCATCGTGATTAAAACATATCCTCGATCTCGCCAGTGAATAACTATAATATATTCCTGCTGATTTTCACTTAACCGACTTGTACAAATCGACGATATTGTCTCCGTTCGCGAATGTGCTTGGGAGAATTATTGCTTACGAGATCAAGGATTTTCATTAAGGGCTAAAAGGAAATCACTTTATTCGAAAGTAAGGCAAATCGTACTTTTATAGTATACTGTCAACTGAACATTGTTTGCGTTATATTCTATTATATTTAGGTAAAACTTTGATAGCATGAATTCTGCGATCAAATTGAAGACTCTAAACATTCCCGAAAACGCACACTTCAACTTTCTTAGTTTATGTATACCCGTATACCAACATATAGCGTGCATATGTTAGTTGCTAGTCAGACATTTGTCTATTATTATTCAATCACGCTTTAATGAGCATTATTATCGCACGATTTGCCCATGCTTATCAAAAATAATTGTAAGCTCACTTGGGCTAATGAATTTAACTTTAACCAGTCTCCAATTTCACCTGTCTTACAATTACGCGTAATTGGAACCACTGTTAAGTATTTGCGGAAGATGAACCAACTTCCATGACTTGAAGCATAATTTTATTAATAGGTTTGAAATCACATTATTTATGCATGTGTTGCATAAACTGTCGCCCATAATTGTCATGTATACATGTATGTATGTATTGCTGCATGTGTGTATGTTTATCTGTATGTATGTAGACCTAAGTATAATTATGTAAGCAGACCTACGTTCATTATGTATTTAAGTTGTAAACTATAAACTTCACTTGTTTAATTTCTTGTGGAGCTGCACATTCTGAAATATACTTTCAATTTCTCTTATTGTTGTTGATGCTGCTGTAATTATTATTATTATTATTATTATTATTATTATTATTATTATTTAGTAATATTATTATAAATATTAATATAATTATAATTATAATCATAATTTCAGTATTATTACTATTACCACAGTTATCATTTATTGATATTATAATTATTATTATAATCATATCAGCATGTTTATATCTCTATGATATTATTTAATTTCTAGTTAATTAATTTTTATGTACTATTTGTTCGCTATGAAAGTTTAGATTCGCTGTATTAAATAGCCTACAGAATAATGTGTCTAGATTTGCTGTGTTAAGTAGCCTACAGAATAAAGTCACATAGATATACTTTGACTATTATCTGTGTTAATAGACGACACAACTTTAAGGGTGACGAAAGTCCTTTTAGGGTTAATCTTTAGAATCCAAGCTGATTGTAATCTAGCTGTAAACTTTAACCTGGTAGGTACATTTGGGATCATTAAAATAATTGATGAACATGGTGACGAAGACGACGACGACGTATATGATGATGATGATGATGATGATGAAGATATGATGATGATGATTATGATTATTATTATGATGACCTCTTCATCATTGTCGTCATCATCATCATTCTCATTAGAAAGTTCCTATAATTGTCAGCCATATGGAAGTATTTAGTACAAATGAATGATATTCATTCTTTTTTGGATTTTATCAAAAATTTATAATTTTCCTCGTGTTTTGTCAAATATTTCAAACATTGGCGCGAAATTGTTGTAAGTGAATTGGTTTGCTGGCAGTCCTTTCGTCTGACATATCGGAGTTTCCAATAAACGACTCTGCGCAGGATTTTCTTATCATCATTGACCGCTTTGCTCCTTGGTTTTTATTTTCTCCTGTTTTGTTTTGCGATTAATGATTTTTTTACAGCAAAATGATTTCTGGAAGGATTCTTTCTAAGAATGCATTGACCAGCCCATTCTTTAAAGACTACACCGATGTGATATTGCACAAAGACCCTAAGTTCGTGTGTGTGTGTGTAGGTGTTTGTGCAGGTGTGTATGAAGGTGTGTGTGAGAGAGATAGGGTTCGTGTTGTATGTGTGTGTGTGTGTGTGGTGTAGGTGTGTGTAGGTGTGTGTGTATACATATACGTGTGCGTGCGTGTGTGTTCAGTTAACCACAGTGAATGATATGTATATAAGTTTATCTTATAGGAGTGCATGTGTATTTAGGTCACGCGACAGTTACCCCAGACATGTGTATCGATTTGTGCCTACACGAAAACGTATACAGAGAGCTGACGAACGAATGCACAGTTCGACATAAAGGCAGGCACAGTAATACATAAATGAGCGAAAGATTTGGAAAAACTTATGAATGAAAATAGACAGGCAGAGACAGAGACAGAGAAAGAGAGAAACAGAGAGAGAGAGAGAGAGAGAGAGAGAGAGAGAGTCGTAGAGAATGAAGCAGAGGTTAATATCATGAAAGAAACAGACGCAACAACAGGCGGGCAAACGGATAACAGGACAAATCAGTAGGCATATGCATGAATGAAAGCTTGGTGAGAATAGGCCTATATCAGTTGAAAATCAGCGCCTGATGTGTTTCTATAGTGAATGAACAGAGTAATAAATTGGCCAATCTTATCCTAAGTTCTTATTTCTTCGCCATGTTCAAACTAATAAAGTGCCGCTCCAAACTCAAGCGCAATAAGGTTGTCCATGGTCAGAGTAATTGTTAAGTTGGGAGCCGTTCCGGACGAGAGTTGGGAGGTGAAAGATCGGATGAGTAAGGTATGAGTTATTGAAGAGACGACACCAAAGTGTTTAGTATAAAGCTCCTTGGTGATAGATGTGGGAACCTAGGGCTGTTATTGGTGTGTGTTGAAGGAGGATTCGAAAATATGCGAATTCAGAGGGGAAACCGTTGCAGGGGCGTCGTACAGTGCTAGATATGTTATAGGCTACATGTATACACTGTGTCCGGAAATAAAAGGACCCCCAATGATAACGCGAAAATAAATAGTAAAAAGTTGTCGATTTTTTATATTCTAAACCCTTTTTAATCCTGACATATTTATCTAGTAGTGCATAAAATGTTGCCCAGTAATGGCGTTATAATGTTATTTTCATAACTCAGGTGTCAGGGATCACCTGAAATATATCTGCAGAATTATCAACTTTATTGAATGTTGTTGATAATATACCAATGCCATAAATTCAGGTCAAATGTATTCTTGTATTTTAATAATATTAGACTACATGGTGTGTTCAATTGTTCGCTTTCGGCCTCAACACACGACATTGGTCACTATCCGAATAGCAGCATCAATGACCAGCTGATTAAATTTCTCCAAGGGATCAACAATTCGCAAGCGAAGTTCTTCAAAATCTCTGGTTAATGTCTTCTTTACTCTTTCTCACACTATCTACATATCTTGTAATCAACCGGAATTAAGTCCAGGTTGTTTGGCGGCCAAAGATTTAGGCAACAAGATCTGAAGCAACAAGATCTCCTAAGTCACAAGGTCTAAAATTCAACCATCTCACGAGCTCGGTGAGCTGGAGAGTGGAGACCCATCTTGGCATTCTTGTTGAAATGTATAATAATACGAATATTTTCGGATATCAGGCAACAATTTTACAACAGTAAAAACAATCCCGGTAATAAGTTCGATTTATTTTCACTCCGGAGTCTATGAAGTGGATTTGCATTTTTCCAAGAGCCGAAACACCAACCGAAACCATGATTGAGCGAGCGGCTAAATAAATTTTATGCAAATGACGTCATTTTGACGTCATTATTGTATGACAAGAGCTATCATATTTTATGCAGTGTTATGCAGTGTTAGAAAAATGTGTCAGGATTAAAACGGCATTGGAATTTAATAAATATACGAATATTTACTATTTATCATCATACTAGTTGGGGTACCCGGGGTTGCCGGGGTTGAGACAGGTTTATGGCCCTCGAGACAGGATGACGGCGGCCGCGGGTTTGCCAACCCTTCTACTGGGTGTTCCAGGTGTTCCCAGAGCGAGCGGCAAATATTTCGAGTGAATAGGTGTAAAAGTGTGCAAATGGATAAAGGGACAGGCACACACATAGAATCTAAATATACATGTATCTTCAACTTTTCCTCCTCTTCCTATTCCTTAGTGTTCATTCTTATTCCACCTTCTCACATTCTTCCTCTTCTGATTCCTGGCATCATCTCTTCCCACCACTTCATTACGTTTCATTCACCTTTCCTCAATCTAATCCCTCCTCCTCATCTCTAATTCCTCTCCTCTCTCTCCGTCTTCTCTTATTTCTATTCACTTCCTTTCGTTATGACTCACCTTTTCCCAACCTTCTCCCTTTCCTCCTGCTTCTCACCATATCCTGACCGCTTCCTCCTCCCACCCCATCTTTCTTTTTGCACTCCTCACCCTCTTCTCCACTTCATCATGCACTCATCGTAACACTTCTCCTTTCTTCTACTCCATAATCCTTCCCTATGACTTCCTCCTCCACTTCCTCCGCAACAATCCTGCGTTCCTTGCCTAACCTATTTTTATCATTCTAACCCCTCTTCTTCCTCTGATAACCCGAACTCTCTGCATTCCCACCAACTCGCTTTTAACGGCAAAAATTTTGAGCGAGTAGCTGTAAAAGTTTGGAAATGCATAAGCGAAATTTTGTATAGACACTGATGCGTACAAAATACATACCCATCCGCCAAGTCTATATCTGCTACCTGCATCTCTCCAAACGTCCATTTGTACAAGAAATAGGCGTGGCAGACATAAATCTCATGCACATGTACAGCATTCGTACGTCGGGGACAAAGGCGTGTCGATCCTGGCGACTGAAAAGGAAATTTTCCTTGAGCGGTTCCTGGTCTTTGGTCCTGGAGACATGGAAAACGGCGTGCGCGGGATTCATGAACTGCGTGTGTTAGGTGTTCCCCGAGTCAACGGTGAAGGTTTTGAGTGAAAAGCTCTAAAACTGTGCAAATGCCGGACAAAGACACACAGACAGAATTCTTCTTTTATTTATATAGATTATCGTTAGGAGTCTCTTTATTTCCGGACACAGTGCACTGTGTGCACTATACATGCATACGGCTCGTTTGGAGAACTTGAGCTACAAGTAATGGTCGAGGTGCTAGTAAGACTGAGACAGGAGGAGGATTGGGCACAATGAATTAAAGGGATAGTCATAATTTCGATAAGATTTGTGAGCTGGTAGTATTATAAGGAGTTATAGGTTAACTTTGAAGTAGATTCGCTCTGGGATTTTTAGCCAGTTGAGTGATATGAGGCTGGAAGTGGTAAGATGTTGCTTTGACGTTTGTTTGACGGCTCAGGATAGTGAGCTTTGGATAAGCTGCAGATGCTTGAGTTGGATGGATTCTAATCTGAGGGGACAATGAAGATAGCATTGGTCAAGCCTTTAGAAGTCGAACACAGGCCATATACAGCGAAGGTCACGAATGTGTGCATAGAGCAGAAACGAGATTGTGGTAAATGAAGGATCGTATTCTAATACCGAGATTGCAATGGATTTGAAGGTTATATAAAGATGAAGAGGCTCATCGCTTGTCTGCCCTAAACTATATTTCTTGAAATATTTGTTGACAGAAATTAAGTCTCTAACCACATTTGGCCCTCTCTTTGAAGCGTACAGGATTTGCACAAATCCCAGGACCCAACGTGAGCAATGTTGGGGATGTTACTATAGTTGGTATTTTGTCATCCATTGGCGATGCTATTAGGTTCCGTTAAAGAAACAAGTTTGCTAATCGTGAACGCCTCAACGGATCAGATTTCTTGTTGAAAGATGGAGTGATTCCAGAGAGCACTAAAATAAGACTTTGTGAGAAAATCTGAAAGGAAATACACCCATTCTATGCTTCATGCATCGTATTTTCGTTAATTGAATAACTTTGTTGTCAGCGAGCAACAATTTACGATTAGCAGTATGCACTGGATGTGATGACACAAAGCAGAAATCACCATAATGTTGGGATTACAACGTCTTTATTCTAGGTTGCCATTGCGTGAATTCACACGGGCTGCATTCTTAGCTGAAAACAACGTAAAACGTGGCCAGATAAAGGAAAATTTATGATTGGCTCTCGAAGAGGACAAATACCGCATGCAGATCGGGTTACTCAAATGCCAAGATAGCCTAGGAGGTCGGTTATTGCATGTGTCTCTGGGCGTCAAATGAAGTCCGCAATTAATAATTGTACTTTTTATTTTGACACAATGTTAACCAATTTACTGCAAATAGGTTCTACATTCATAAGATATCATTTTTACGCACAAAACTTTCCAGTAATCTCAATTATATACATAGGCCTACTTACCGTGGTGTGTCATTTTAGTGCGGCCGATGAGAGAAGCCAGGCATTAGTTTACTTTTTATAGTGGGGAGAAGTGTCATTCCAGTTAAATGGACCCGCAACATATATAGTAAACCCCCCCTGTACGTAAATCGCCTTGAAGATACAATGACGATTCTAATTTGGCTTCTTGTGGAAATGCTGTCGGAGATAGGCTTTTCTGGCACATTACATTGCATCGCTTCACATCGCATCGCATTACATCTCGTCACCATTGCTAATTTATTTATTTATTGCACATAATAGGCCAGTGCAGCTGAACTTACAGACGGACCACGTATTTGCACGAAAAGCTTCAATTCTCAATTATTGTCGTCACACCGAGTTCGCTCAGCGGACTTGATACGCAATTGGTGGATGATAGGCGAAGCGTGCTGTCAAACAGAGCGCCGTGCCTAGCCTGCCTCGGCTGGCTGTCATAAATAACTCGAACAAGGTGCATGCTCGGTAATTATTGACTGCGCAATAATGGCCACAAATCAGGTGCAGTCTTTTGTATAAGTCAACCGCGCAACATGTGTCTGTCTGTTTGTTCTCTGCCTATCATCAGGCTTTGGTATGTCTACCGATTAACCTATATTTATCTATGAATCGGTTTGTGTCCGTCCTCAGGTTTTGCGTATACGCGCGAATGGAAGTTTGGTCACACTTGAATCATCACAGTGAACTTTAAAGCTTCAACGTGGGGCTAAAACATGGCGACACACTGTTGGCCTTTATGTATGTCTGTCTCTCTGTCAGTCCGTGTGTCTGTCGATACATTTCTCTCTATTATTTCTTTAGTGTATGCACTCAGCATACCTCGATCGCTCATAACTTCTCCTCTCTATGTCAGTCTATCTTCAATTGTATGTCTTCAATTTCACGCTCTCTTTCTACATGTCACACTATGTGCTTTATCCGTACTTTTTCTGTCGCCTCTCTCTTCATTATTCCTATATTACCCTAGATGAACTCGTGAGGCCAAAGTATGACCCACTTATAACAACATTTTACTACTTGTTTCCATTGCTTTCAATAATATTATTGCATTGAATAATTATACAGGGTGGGCCAAAAAAGAAACCCCCTACGGATTTTTGCTAATATTTCGGCCAAAAGTAGGATATATTAAATGAAATTTTGCAGGCTGAAAACCAATTCATATCTGTATATAATCACCAAAATTTACTAAAGTATTTCATACAAAACAGAAGTTATATGACTTTTAATAAGTGCAACCACCGATTTTTGATGGTCAAAAAACATTTAACGCCGCAAAAAGTTATAAAAAGCGAATTTATAAAGTCACATTTCAAGTAGTTGTAATAAAACACACTTCATAATTATTTTTATTGAGAAAATAGCTGAAAGTTATTGCATATGAAAGTCACTTTGACGTCATCTAGCAAGCAGCCGATTAAATTGCTGAATAAAAATGTCTTGCGATTAATCATTTTATGATAGCAAATGTAACAAAATAAACATGGGCAAGGTGTCCATGACAGATAAAATGCGTATACAGACATTTCATAAATTTTGGGAATGATCTTGGAGCCAAAGCTGTAATCGAAGCTAACTCTGAAATCACTGGAGCTGAGCACTTATAAAATTATGCCGACGCATTGATGATAGGGGTGGGTGGTGGAATGTCGTAAGGGCGGTGGAAGGCAGAAATCTATGGGCACCCGAACAAATATCGAGCATGTTGACGAACTTATTTGGTCACAAAATAACAATATCAGAAATTATCTCAGTACTCGGCGAAATTCAGCAGCGTTGAATGAATATCAGTCGCGCGTATTTTAGAAGATTTGCCAAAGAAGATCTGAACCTCACGGCTTTTCGTCGTGTCCCTGGACAAATTATCACCGATTCAATGGCCCCACAGGTTATCAAAACTTGCCAAATAAAATGAGAAAATGTGTGGCTACTGGTGGTAGACACAGGTTGTGAAGCAATATGATGTTTGCTTTATAACAATTACATGTGCCATAACCTCATAAAATTGCTTTTGTAACTTTTGCTGCGTAAAATATTTTCGGACTGTCAAAAATCAGTGGTTGCACTCACCAAAAGTAATATAACTCTTGCTTTGCGTGAAATAGTTTAGTCGAATTTGGCGGTTATATGTTAATATGAACTGGCTTAGAGCCTGTAAAATTTCATTTACTTGTCTCTACTTTTGGCCGAAATGTTAGCAAAAAGACGGAGGGGTTACTTTTTAATGGCTCACTCTGTAAATAGAAACAATAAAACAAGGACGAGTACGAGAAGGACAAGAACTTAGACATGAAGCTTAGTAACAACATAGATAGTATTATTTGTTCAACTTTAGTACACAGGGTGCCTCGTGGACTTAAACATTAATTCAAAATGAATCATTGCTATTATTGTTGTTATTGTTGCTCTTATTGCATATTTACTGGGCCTATTTGTAAATAGTTGTCAATAATCCCTCGGAATTTTCTATTTGGTCTAAATGATCTAATCGATTAGTTAGGGGCCCTACCCATTTTGAACCATGCAGAGGACTATAGTGTAGTTATCTTAAAGTTATTCAGAAAGCAATTATCAGTAAGTAAATAGTTTCTGACAATTGTATGAATAGTCACCAAGGGAGGAGTAACAGCATAAATTGCTGATCTCAAACAATGGATTCCCATAATTCAGAAGATGACAGTTGACACCATGATTCAGAGCTCCTGTATTATTTCGGGCTGGGTAAGGCTGGAACGACATAGTGCAGTCCGCAGTTCTTATAAACGTTAGAAAACACTGTCTGCATACATATAGGCCTTGGCAGAAATATTTATGTTTTATTGAAAATAACATCGTATCATACTAACGATAAAACATCGTTCATCTTTATTCTTATTCTTGGGGCTGGCACCTGTCGAGTGCGATAACTATAAGTGGCGGAATGTATTTACTTCATATATATATGACATATAACTAATATAGTTGGATATAATATATAATATATAACAGATATATATATATATATATACACAGTGTCCGGAAATAAAGGGGCCCCTAACGATAATATGAAAATAAATAATAAATAACCGTCGATTTTAAAAATTTTCAAACCGTTTTAATCCTGATATATTTATCTATGCCGCTGCATTCAATATGATAGCTTCCTCTATCCAGTTATGACGTCATAATGACGTCAGTTGCATCAAGTATACATATTTGAGTTTTAAGGGAAGCCTAAAATCCATCCCAAAAATGTTCCACTTGTGTTAAATGTTGCGATAAACCGCCATAAATTTAGTTCAAATTTATGTTTGTATTTGAATAATATTAGACAACGAAGTGTGCTCATCTGCCTTCAGCCTCAGCACATACTTCAAGACGTGTGCGCCACTGGTCTATAGCAACATCAATGACCATTTGATCAAATTTCTTCAAGGCATTTACCTTGTTTTCAAAGACGTTACTATGACGCATCTTTTTAACCAGGACGTTCATAAGTTACACAGTTTTGGATCGATGAATATGTCAGGATTAAAACGGTCTTGGAATTTTAAAAATCGACAAATATTTACTATTTATTTTCATATTATCATTAGGAGTCCCTTTATTTCCTGACTCAGTGCAACATATGTAACATATATAATATAAATAATCTATGATATATATAATAAAAATAATATATATGATAAAATATTGTATTTATAATATTATATTATATATAATATATATATTATATATATTACATATAATATATATATTATATATAATACATATTTATATATCATATATATTTCAAGAATATTTCAAGAATAGCATAATGTTACATAATAAAATTATATATATAATTATGATATTTATATATATAATATATGATATATATAGCCAACAATATATATATTATATACAACCAACATATTTTCGCATCGACGGAAGCTATATGGTACGGGCAATGTAGTATATGTAGGCCTATGTATAACTTTTAAGAAAGTTTAATAATGAAAAATGTTTAAAATTACAAATTTGCCAATTCATTAATAAGTTGCCGTTTTACAATTGTATACTATATAAGAAGGAGTCTATTTCTTTTTGTTCGTCCTTTGGACACCTCTTAGTGAACCTTAAATCACTCGATTCTTTTAATTATAGGCCTGCCCTGTTTCATGCTTGTGACGGCCTTTCCTGGCATGTACAATACGTCGCTAATCGATCAATCAAGTAGTATTATATTTACAGATAATTGATTAAATTTTGAGTCCAATGATTGAGTAATAACAAAACACTTGGTTCACAATCGCAGCGAGGTCTGCAATAAGCCTTTGTATTCGTGTGTCCTGCCAAATAATATTATTTATGCAATCCTCTCTCTTCTTTAACACGTAACTCTTTTCTAACTGTGAGCCATGGAAGAATACCTCTTTTTGCTGTCTCAAGAGCAGTTTCTTTTCTCTAGGTCTTTCGCACTGCATGGAAACGCCTTTAATTGGTGTGCACTGCGAGATATATATATATATATATATACATATATATATATATGTATAATTTGTTTTATATAGAGAGAGATTGTGAGAAGTTATTGAGACTATTCATGTGCTCTACTTTTTGATAATAATTTATAGTCCAATACATCATTGGATGGCTCTGTATAAATGGCATTGAAATTCAGCTGCAAACAGAAAATCATAAAGCGCTGCATTTTGAAAGCCAGACGCAGGGAACTTTTATTCGCAAGTATTGCGTCAGGTCAGAGAGGATGTCCAGTGATGCTACATGAAGGAAAATTTCAGTTGCCATAGAGATAAGGAGACTGCAGAGGAGTTGTTACTATTCTAAGAATCCGCTTAAATTCAGTGTTAAGACCAATCATTGAAAGAGCTATTTTTTTTAATTTATAAGTATTTTGTCTATCGTTTGCGATGTCATCAAACATGATTTTATACAGTCAATGTATTGGGTGTGCGTATCTTGTAACAAAAATTGCACCATTTTGAACCTTACACGGATTTTACATTTGACACCAATTTTTAAGGTGTTAAGTTTTTTTTCGATTCAAGTCCAGTAAATTTGGCTTTTTGTACTCACAGTCATCTGTCATTTTGAAGCGAATTGATTCCTCATTACAAGTTCATAAAAACACGGCAACACCGACTGATAGAGCATATCTATACATACAAAGAAGAAAAGCATGTATGTAACTATCTATGTATGTTCCACAAAAACATTTGATCAATTTGAGTGATTGCTCCGAAATTTTGAACGAATACTTTCTCGCAGCCGAGATAAAACATATTAAAGGGGGTTCGCGATCTACACACATGCATACATGTAAAGAACAAGAATATGTATGTGACTACGTAGGCCCTCTGCTCCACAAAAACTTTTGATCAACTCGAGCGATTACACAAATACTTTTTAGCAGCCGAGAAAAAACATAGGGGGGTTCGCGATCAAAAAATGTTACCCCTACCCCATGCTCGCCTATAAGGAGGCATTAACAGTAGGCCTATGTGCAAATACCTGCCAAATTTGGTCAATCATTTGCACATTTTGTAAATGTCCCCTTATAGGCGAGCATGGGGAAGCAATGTTCGACACATTTAACTAGGAATTGCTAAATAGGACAAGCTGGTTTCTCCAGCTATATATATATATAGTAACATATAGAGCCTAACGGAAAAGAAATTTTCTCGAGACATTCTCTAAATTTAATAAGATAATGTCAAGAAAAGCAATATTGGCAGCAATTGTATGTCGAATAACATTAACCTATGGTGGTAACAGACAACATTGCTAATTGAATAAATTTATGTTAAGACGATTGAAAGAGTAAACCATCTCAACATAGGCTTAAAAGTCTGCGATATAATGTAGCAATGAATAGGCCTAAATATAGCTTATTATTAAGGAATTCGAATAACCATTGCCACATAGCCATCAGTTTTATTGCTCCAACAGACAAGACATGTCCGATAATAAGTTTTATATTCAGTTTTTCTAGGCCATGGAAACAAACGAAGACCCTGAAGGGACCGTAGTCCCGTTGACCGTCATGTTGACCGGATGTTCTACTTCTGGTCATTTCAGTTGATGGACGTCTCTTCAGCAATCAACACAGTGTCTTTGGTTTCCTTGGATGAGCTCTTGTTTATTGACAGCGTTAGGGCCGTATGCTGGGTAGGGTCATGTATATATGGACACCAATAAAATTTCAGGATGGTTGACGGTTGATAAATGCATCTTAACTAAGTCAACAAATTTTAAACAGAGGCAAATATAGTAAACATATGTAGACATAATAAGCACTGTGTGAACCCAACTACACACTCTGCTCGATAAAACAAGTTCTTCAGTGATGACTAAATGACCTTAAATTTGGGATCCTACGAAGGCATTGAGGTATTTTATTCCATTCTTCTGGTCCAGTACATCTAATTGAGAATCTACGGGAATTTGTACGAGCAAACTCGCTTCTCAAAGAGGTTAAATTTCTTGTATTGTTGGAATATATGTCCGAGGTAAGACTCCAATTTTGTCAATGAACTAAGTAATGCATCATAGGTGTACCTCATATTTAGCCTGTATATCGTAAACGCCTAATATATCGTGTTGAGATCAAAAGTCAAGACCGGTTTGGATGGACATAAAACGTTATCAATAAATACTCGTTCTCAATAAATCTAAGCTCGCGTTGCAAATTACTTGCTTCACATACTTAGCCAATTTCGTTCAACTGCCTAAGTATGGATGGAGAGGTGCTGACTTCAGGGTCTGTCGGAGTTATCTCCACAAATGTCTTACTACAGAGGCAGAAATCGCAAGCTGAGCATCTCGTATACGGCCCTAATGCTGCGAACAACAAGAGCTCATCCAAGGAAACCAAAGACACTGTGTTGATTGCTGAAGAGACGTCCATCAACTGAAATGACCAGAAGAAGAACATCCGGTCAACATGACGACAAGAAAACCATCGACCAACCGTATGAAATAATGGAAACCAGACTTTCTATAGGAAGACACACAAGAGGAGATATATGAATGTCGACTTCCGGATGCGACCGAATGCAACGGAAACCGGAAGGCCAGAATTGTAAACGTCAGTTGCGCCAACTTACTACCCCAAGACATTCATACATCCCTAGAAGTCCAAATATTTTTAAAGAACACAGTTCAACCATTCATAATGTTGGGCGTAGGCCTACATGAAAAAATTAATACGCACGAAGTCCTAAAGATAATATTTTAAGAAAAACTAAACCATGTCAATACGCTATGAGAAAGTTGAGCAGGCGGCTGAGAAGGTCTTCATATGCCAATGACCAGCATGCTCACTGTTTTGGTACCAGCATCCATGCAAGTCTCAATCCTCCAATTCCATTCTATAGGCCTAGACTCAACACAACAGCCGAATGCCATTCAGTTCATTTGCATAAACTGAAGTAGATGCAGATGAGTTTGAGCTACACCATTCTCAGCATACGTTGCTAATGACATCAATACCACAAATGAATAATGTTCTAAGACCACAGAAGAAGCATGATTTTTAAAGTCGTGTCTATATTCTTATTTTAGCGAGGATGTAGTGTTCTGATGGAGTTACACAATAGTCAGACCGCTCTCTAATTTAACAGTAGGCTCCTATGCAGAGTTGTCCATGGCTCGGGTCAACCCGTGAGCCGATTCGGGTCGGGCAGGGTCGGGTCACGAATATCTGTAGATTAGTCGGGTCGGGTCGGGTCGGGTCGGATCTGGTCAAGGTCCTGGCGGGTGGGATTGGGTCGGTCAAAAACCCGGACTCATTTCGACTGACCAATTTTTTGCAGAGCTTAATTTTTAACTCGGTGATATTTATAATGTTAATCAGTTACAATCAAATGAATTGAAGGAATTAACATAAAAACACAGGGCAACACCAGATTTGTTCCTGTTTACACCGAACTCGACTCAAACTGTCGAATGGAATAATCTCTCATGAATTTACCAAAACACGAAAGCTTAGGGCATTTATAATAAACGAATATAATAATAATAACAATAATAATAATAATAATGATAACAATAATAATATATAAAATTATAAAATATAGTAGTTCCTACTAATATATAGACTCGTATATTCGTAAATTTCGAAGAAACCAGTCTAACAAAACGCGGACAAGCTAACATGAGTGACAGAGGACAACAATAATAATAATAATTATTATTATAATTATAATTATAATAAAACAACAAGCGTAGCTGAGGATGTAACCCTTGGGACATACGGACCGGACTCTTACGTGTCCAATAATATCCGGATTTTTTTGTATATATGGAAAAAGTAAGTTTAGTTACACCAAAATAAATGGAATAAACTGATTCGTCGTCTTCACAAATCAATATTATGATCTTGTATGGCGTTTATACATGTACATTAGAATTTGACGATAAATGATATTAGTAAAATTAGCAATAAATGCGAGACGAGTCGGGTCGGGTCGGGTCGGGTCGGATTGGGTCGGGTCATGTTCGTCATGGGCAGTGGATCGGGTTGGGTCGAGTCTTGAAAATTGGACCCATGGACAACTTTGCTTCTATGTGTTTGTGCAACTTTCACTCCAAATATGTGAATCGAGGAAACGTTCTTGCCGAACAAAAATGAAACCCTCTGAAATGAAAGTTAGGCCTATGTGTCATTGTCAGAAATGATGGCACGACATAGTACGGATTTTAAAGAAATGTGTTTGGTCAAAACATAGAAATGTTAAAAAACACTTTCGGGAAATTTTTTATCGCTCCCTGTCGAAGTGTTATTTACTCTCCCGCTGTTCAGGATTGGCGTGCGATGTCGCCGCCTAGCGAAGTGGCAGATACTCAGTTGATTCTCGGTTTCCGCGTGGGTCATCGCCTCATAACGAAGTAAAACAGCTGAGGTCTATCTCTCGGTCACTCACACATGATGTGACTCGCCATCTCTAGACCTACCAACGGGCCAAAAGCCTACTTCTGAGCTTTATCAGCTATCGCAATGTCGCTTTGCTGGACTGCCACAGTCCAAAATGAATATTCTATGTTAGGCGGTCATCAACTCTGCTTAATTTTCGCCTGCTATTGTGGTTTAAATAGTTGATCATTGTTGCGCGGTATAAAGTTACAAATAGAATGCAAAACTAACAGAAGGAGAAGGACTGTATATGTCGTAGGCCTAAAAACAATAAGGAGCAGCAATTGAAAGCAATATTAAACCCGAAGCTTGTCATATAGCCTAAGTCTACTCGAAAGAGAAGAGTAGGGTCTAATCTTATTCACATGCACTGTGCTGTGCCTTGACAGAGATAGCTGAGAACTGTACTAAAAGATTTTACTCGCTTTAAACGGCAATTCTAAAATCGGCGAAATGAACATCAAAAGACAACATTTGATATCACCAAAATAGGCCTACGCCTAAAGGCGCAGTTCATTTCGTCGCACAGCTTATATATAAATATTTCGTCACATTTCGTCGCATCTTTGCATCTCGTTGCAGTTCATTTAGTCTCACTCTTGGGTTGCGTACATTTTGAAAGAAACCACGAAATGAACTGCGACGAAATAATCTGCTGCGAAATGAATGGGGATCAGCTTAAAGATGCATGCAGCCATCACAGATGCGCCAAGAAATTTCTTAAAATGTAGAATAGATTTAGAACCGAAATATCACCCGCATTCGCTAAAGATCACTTCAAATGCAGAAATCGATGAGCTTCAGTCTTACCGAACTATAGGCCTATATAACAGATACATAAACTATCCATAGTGCCTTTTGCGATAAATTTAGTGTTAAAATGCTTCAGTGCATCAACTATATAGCCTATGTAGGTCGATCTGACATTTGCACTCTTGGAGCTCATTCAGATTAACAGGAGACGGGATTAAATCAATTTCAAGTTACTTCTGATAATAATCCTAAAGGGATTTAATCTTTTTATTTCCAGTGTCAGGACTGCATAGTTACATATACCCCTCAAAGCATTTATTTATCGTGCGCATTAAGGGTT
>OY365806.1:26418014-26570514 GCA_959347315.1 Bimastos eiseni | reverse complement strand
ATTATCTATATATATATATATATATATCATATACATATAGGCCTAATTGTATGTATGTATATAATAACATTTATGTGTATATACGTGTGTATATACATGTGTAATGTGTAGTTATGTATATGTAAGAGCAGTTCGAACTTACTTCGAGGGGTTTACTTCAAGGGGTTTAGCTCACACTTAGACAAATTATAGAGAAGGCCTTAATATACGATAAACCCATCCTTGTCAATTTCATCGATTTCAGGAAGGCATTCGATAGTGTGCACAGGGAGTCCATATGGAAAATAATGGAGGGGTACGGAATTCCTGCAAATGTAATCGACATCATCAGAAGTTTCTACCATGGTAGCCGATGTGCTGTGAGACATAATGGAGAGGAGGGCGAGTGGTTCCAGTTCATAACAGGAGTGCGACAGGGATGTGTTTTGTCTCCAAAGATTTTTGCAATAGTTATAGACTGGATAATGACGAGGGTAACAAAAAAGGTCAACACTGGACTGATATGGAATGAAGATGACAGATTGAACGATCTGGACATCGCTGACGACATTGCCCTGCTGGACCATACCTGGGAGGGGATGAAGAATCTAACAAGCAGGACGCGGACAGAGGCGGAAAAGATGGAACTTGCTATCAACCCAGAAAAATAAAAAATTAGGAAATGGAGCGAAGAAGACAAGATCTTAATTGATGGAAGAGAGGTGGATTCTGTGGACGCCTTCTGCTACCTAGGCAGCCTCATTTCATCTGAGGGCAGCTGTGACAAAGAAATAAAGATACGAATGGGAAAGGTAAACACTGCATTTGAGAGGCTCACAAATATCTGGAAGAAAAAAATGGATGTAGTTTAAGGACCAAGGTCCGCCTGTACAATGCCGTGGTAGTGAGTACACTGTTGCATGGATCTGAGACGTGGCCAATGACGGTGGCAAACAGGAGGAGACTGGAGGCGGCTCATCACAGATGGCTGCGAAGAATCTTGCATATATCATGGAGAGACAAGATAACCAACAAGATCGTACGAGAGAAAGCGGGACAAGAAGACATCGAGAGCAACATCAGAAGGATAAGACTAAGGTGGATGGGGCATGTCTGTCGCATGGGGAGGAGAGAAGAGCTAAGCAGGTGATGCCCTGTGTGCGGGAGAGCGACGGAGAAATGGAAGACTGAGTAATAACTGGCTAGAGACCATAAGAGACGACCTAAAATGTTTCGAGATATCGTGGGAGGAGCTTGAGACACTGACCTTAGATAGGGACGAATGGAGGAAGTGCGTTGCCCGATGTGCAGACCTACACGGGAAGGACTGCGTACTAAGTAAGAAGTTATTGACAAAACAGTAGCTATGGCGTGCCGTTTGTCATTGATGTAAAACCACCAGTGATGGGCACTTTTAACTACTGTAGTTATTAACTAGCAGTTATAACTACTATAAAAGTAGTTACCTTGTAGTTATAACTAGCTTTTAAGAAGTAGTTAAGAAATAGTTATAACTACTTTTATCAAGTAGTTTTATGTTAACTACAATATTTCACAGTAACTACATTTTTTCCTATTTACTAATTCCGTCATACAGGAATTTCTGTTATTTCACAACAAACATGTGACGTTGTCCATAATAATCTCATGAGTAAATTCGCCATATGATTGTTTCATTAAAATTTACGCATACTATTGTGAGGAAGTGGGTTCCTCTCAGAACTATAGAGAATGCCTAAGGCATTATGCCTGTTTAATGACATACCTGGAGATTGTTGTGCGATAAGAACTAGAGTAAAGCGGTCTTAAAGGAGTTGGGGCCAGGACGCGGCTAGATGACCACAATTAAGTGGGCTGCCGGTTACAAGTAGGTCTGAGAGAGATTGTATAGTCAAGAATGACAGGGGCGGCAGAGACAAAGACAGACAGAGACAGACAGACAGAGATGCAACGGTAAGAGATTGGAATTTCGTTACTGGCTGGATAGACTATTGATCCTACTAGATCTGAGCAGCGTACTATACGATGATGAGGTATTGAAGAAGCACGGTTGATGCAGACCGCAAAAGGTGAGATATAGGGCCTATAATGATATAGTATATCACTTGTAGTATGATATATATATACACAACTTTTTTATTCTGAACATTAGCATCTTCTAAAAGTTTTACAGTTCTGGACTTCGTGGGCTGGACATTTTTGCAGTTGTAACAAGTTGGCTTATGTTACTGCTAAAACTGTGCTTTGATCAGGGTGCTTTGTAGCATGTGCTAGTAGTTCTTGTCCTGTTAGTTTGCGATTAGATATGTCATTGTGTTTCTGATCATTTTCATTATTTACGTTGAATATCAGCAATTAATACGGGCAATAAATTTGCATACTGCTTGGTGACTATCAATGCACCATGACATGACATAGGCATTGCATTATCGTTGTCGTCATCATCATAATGATCATCATGATCGTCATGATCATCGTCATCGTCATCGTCATCGTCATCGTCGTCGTCGTCGTCGTCGTCATCGTCATCGTCATCGTCATGTTCTATGGGTCGAAGACCGCATATATACTTGTCCACTGCAACACATCGCAGATTCCCGTTTCCATGGAGAGTTTCTGACTTATGCCGTTCTTGTCTTGTCTTCTGTGAAAGGCTGCTGTTTGGTCCATTGGTTGAAGATCCGTTGGTGTCCATGCAACCCCGATTCCCATTTGCAGAATTTTCCGCTGCTTTTGTTTTTGCATTGAACTTCTTTCGTCTTTTGTTGTATAAGCGGAGTATCTACACCCATCCGTTCTACCCTCGCTCTTCTCCCATGGAGGAGTGAACGAAGTTCCAAGCTTGGAACTGGCTCTGGTACTGATCAGTATCCTTGGTTGCGTTGCAAGGCAGAATAACATCCTTTGTAGTTGCATGCAGTTGTATTGTGTATGTCAGTGTCGTTCGTATACCTGACCTCAGATATCTGTTCTGCCGTGACTCGTCAAAAGATCGCCCGACAAAAGAGCGCCCGACAAAAGAGCGCCCGCAAAAGGGCGCATCTGTATTGCTATAAATAATTCATCCTAATATGGAAATTGGATTGATTCAAAGATTCCTGCTTGAATGGAAGCTAGATTAATGAAAAGTATTTTGCTTCAGTGGATGTGGGAATGATTAAGAATGTTCGATTTAGATGCTAGACCGATACTTAATTAGATGCCTAATTGATGAAACGAATGCCGTTCAAATGGAAACGGGATCTATGAAAGATTTTCTACTTAACTAGAAGCTGGATTGCAAAATACCTTTCATAGATCCAGCTTCCATTTAATTATGATTCTTTTCATATCAATGAGTGAGTGCAACGAAATACGGCTCGTAAACATAAGTTCTTCGCATACATGTATATGTTATGAAATAGTAAGTTACACTGTTACTCTATCTTAGTTGAAATGAAGAACTAGCGTCTCGTTTTAAACTAAATCAGTCAACAAGCTGTGCATAAATATTATGACAAAATCTGTTGAATACTATGGCTCGAAGGTACATGTAGATCAACACGTGCGTTTGTCCGTATGTTGCAATAGCGCGACGACCCTTTCTCGAAGACGTTGATATTTTCTAGGGCTGAAGGACTCCTGTTGATACGTGCCCTGTATAAGCGCACATCTTTGTTGAGCACAATCGCTCTCCAACCTCTGATGAATGTCCACGTCGTTGGATGACTGCACTAGAACAGTGGCTGCAGTCCGTAATGCTGACTACTAAGGAGTTCTTTTGCGGAGTTGATTGGTCACGCTATTCATCATTGACTGAACTTGCCGGTAACTCAGTGATTTCCAACCTGGCACACTAGTGTGCCACTAGAACTTTGCAAGAGTGCCACGGATAAATTCTAATTTTTTACTAATTAATAATGATTCAATAATGAAACAAAACTCCACCGAAGAGATATAACGATTCCTTAAAAAACAAATCTGTTCAATTTATATAATTTCTTACTGTTTTCTAAAGACTAAGTCACAATCGTCAACAGTAAACCATAATTAACAACCTATCCTATGACCAACAGTCATAAATATATGATCAAGTGATTAAAATTTACGACGAAAAAGATTTTGAACATTAGTAACTGGTGTATATATTAATAAATCAATAAATTGCGCAAATCAAATGTGAAAAGAGAAAGATACTTCTTAGAATTGACGATGAAATGCTATGGTATGTCTTTCGTTTCTGGAGCCTCGTTTCAATTTGATTTGCAGTCGAAAGCTGGCACAGCCGTCACATTGATGATCATTAATAATTTATTAGATAATAATGACAAAATGTGGTAAGTATTGTTAAGTATATGCCGCGAAAAGTTTCATTCTTTCTTAGTGTGCAGCAAGACAAAAAGGTTGAAAACAGTCTGCTGTAACTCGTAAATGGCCCATGCTATCAAGCAATATGTCCTATGACCAATAGTCCCATGATCAACAGTTTTAATGATCAATGGTCCTTAAGACTAAACGTTTTATGATCAATTGTCCTATGACAAATGGTCGTAAGGTCAATGATCCGCTTATCGTTAAGGAGTATCTATCGCTAAAGGACTATCACTAAATGCGAGATCTCATCATACAGGTACAGCAAACAAAAGCTGCACAGATGAGTCACAGGTTAGCAGAGGTTTTAATTTCGGGGTGCTGATGGGTGCTTGAGCACTCTCTGGATACAAAAGTTGACCCACACAATTGATAAAATTATGATGAGTTTCTCTTCTTTTGAAGGTGGTTATGGGTGCTTTCAGTACGCTTCTTCATGCTATGGGCGTTTACAATAATATTATGAGCACTGAGCATCCCCAAAAAATGTTGGGGCTGCGCTCCTGGATGACAGAACGTCAAATTAATGGTGAATTCCAGTCTCGTCAACATAAAAATAATATCAGCAATATTCTTAGTGGTATGGTTTATAATGCGGACAAAAGAGGACCAAGCGCAGGACCAGGATATGTGTCCTATTGCAGCAAACTCACAAGTAGTTGGTGTGACCAAATGATCACTTATTTTCCAAATGTTACATTCTGTTCAAGGTCTAAAGCCTTGTAGTTAAACACGATTATTTTGACAGAAGCTTTATAAACTTTATACTTGCAAAATACTTTGGTTAGGCCTAAGCATTAATTTTGGGGAAAGTATTTTGAAATTTTCTTTAAAATAAGCTATTTTGAACTATGTTGACAATACTTTTAAAAAAATATTTTAAAAAAATGTTTGAAAATACTAAATAAAATCATATCTATTTTGAAGCAGATCTAGGCTATTTTCAAAATACCATTTACTCATCACTGCCAATTAAAAGATTACAGCCACTTTGCAAATGTACGCACTGCACTGAAGTATTGGAAACATTTATGTGAAACGCACAGACTATGAGAACAATATTGAATGCAGCGTGCCAAATTCTATAGAAAGCCGATGTAGAAAACATTTTTTTAATCAAATGTTATTATTTCGAGTTTTGCAGATGCTCGAATAAAATTCTCAAAACTCCGCCTTAAGATGATAATATCGAACGTATAACTTTTCCGAATGTGGATCTGTTCCAAGACAGAAAAATTACTTGCTTCATGAAATGGAGAACATGAGTCTCTCAAGTTCTCCATTCCATGAAGCAAGTAATTTTTCTGGTGCTCATGAATAAAGCACAGGTTATACACATAGTTATATCTTCTAATGATATCCAAGGTTGCAAAATATGTTATATAACACCAGTTTTATATATATATTACCAAATTATTTTCATCGATCATGCTTCATAATGCTTCATATTGCATTAGGCTATATATTGTATCAAGTATCTGCGCCAACACGTCCTGCGCCAAAACGGCTCCGCCAAAACGTATCAAATACCCATAGACGTAACGTTATTATAATTGTGAACAATATATATATTTATATAATATATATGTTCACATCTGTCTTGTTTACTCGTTCAATATTGATTTCTGGTTAAAGAGCGGAGATCACAATCTCGATGCATGTAATCTTACAATATTAATAGTGCAATTTCATTATCGCGTGGTTGCTTCGCAGAAGCCCTGGAATTTGTTTGCATTTGCTTTCTTGTCTTCAGCATTAAGCACACAAAGATTTGTGACAATTGGGCATCAATTTATATAAGCAAATCAGAATTGACCTGCTGTATATGCAAGGGCAAACACAAGAGTCATTGTTCTAGGTCTCTTTTGCCAGATATACATGGAATGGAACACCAGGAGAGTTGAGGCAATCATCGGGCCTGAAATTATTTAAAAAATCATCACAATTTTCCATATTGGATATTAGTTGTTGATACCAATGGTTTGCTCCGGCCACTTATCCAGCCACTGTTTGCCAACCTCACTAGTTAAATGTAAAGTTAAGTTTATAGTTAAGCATTCTCTGAGATTAGTTGAATTTTAAGAATATATAGTTTCCCTTCACTGTATGATTATAATTATCTCACTACTGCCTCAAACTAAGATACAACTGAGGTGGCCTTATTACGTGGGTCATTTGACTCTTTTGGGCCTCCTATTTGTTCTAATTTGTAAATCATGTAACATGTACTCAGTCTCCTGAACTTGCTTAATTGTGTACAATTGGAAGCGTATAAAAGATTGTTGAGTTGAATTAAATTGAATTACTGTAAACCATGCGTACCCTCTGATGTTTGTCATTTTGTCAATGTTGTAAGGACTGTGCATTGCATTTGGCGAGCACTATATATAGTTCAAAGGTCGTATAGCAATCGATGCAATTCTTCCGTATAATCTGCATGTGGTGCAAATAAAAAATTGTCTGAACCAATAACAGCATCATCTCATTTATTAGATTTTCGCGCAGTCATTTTGGAAATTTTCATACATATGTTAACCTGTAAAGTTAACTGAATAATTAGAAAAATTCAATTTGACTACTATTCAATCAATCAATCAATGCAATTTATATAGCGCCTCTTCAAGATAACTATTCAGAGGCGCTCCCGACCCAGGCCCGGTCAAAAAGGAAAGTCTTGAGAAGCTTATAGAAAGAGCCAGACAGGTCGCGCGGAAGAGAGCGCGGGTCAGATGGGAGGTTGTTCCACACACTATTCATAATAATATTTTGATTTCGTATAAAACACTAGCAGTTTCTTGAGTTATGCGGGCATCGAAATATCGATGCGCTTATATAAAAACAAGTCCATGAGCTACAAGTGCAGAAAACGAAAACTCGATTTCCTGCAGAATATTCGAAACAAACAGTTTTTCACAGTTAAAATAACGTCTATGGGTATTTGAAACGTTTTGGCGCGAACGCTTTGGCGCAAGACGTTATGGCTCAGATACTTGATACATTATATAATGCAATATGAAGCATGATCGATGAAAATAATTTTGCTATACTGGGAACTGGAATGATGACCAAAATCATGCAATAGAAGCGGCATGGATGTGAGAATTCTACTCTTCATTGAGCCCTTTTATTCACAATCTTTTCATCAATCCCGCTTGCAATTAAACGACATTATTTTTCATAAATTTAGCTTCCATTTAAGCATGATAAGTTTCATAAATCCAGCTTCATTAATCGGTGTAAGCAGGGTTGAACAGTTAGTTATAATTTATTTAATTTTCCTAATTCTCGCTTGCATTTGCTAGGATATATGTTATGTATTTTTTAAATTGTTTGAACTGAATGAGCAAGAATGATTGTTATAATTCATTTACTGATTCTCTCTGGCATGAGGACGGATATCTGGATATTTTGCATATTGTTTGGACAGAATTATTCATGATCTTTCTATGCGAGAATTTAATTTTTATGTTAATTAACAAAGATAAGAGTTCTTATCTTTGTTACTGTTGAAATTTATTCTTACTAGTTTTATTCACACACATCACATCACGCAACTAATTAAACGAATCGATTAACTTTGTTGCATTGTTTTATTTGCGTGAGATCATAACACCACACACAACACAAAAGCTCTTGATGTCCGTCGTTCATCGCATCAATTAAACGGTTTCAATGGCTGTATACCTTTGTACATGTTCGTATCGTATCGTATCTGGTTATTTATACAGCGCTTCTTACAGTACTAGCTATTCAGAAGCGCTCTCAGCGTGACAGCACCGAGGAAATAAGAAAGTCTTCAGGCAACAATGGGATGAGGGTGGGAGCCCGATTAAAAGCTTGCTACGGATAATGAGGGGCAGGTCATTCCACATAGAAGGGCCCACGATGGCAAAGGCACGATGTTGAGTCAAAGCAGTCCTTGCCCGTGGAACAAAAAGATCAAGTCGATCCGCAGACCGGGGAGAGGGCGGGTGAAGACAGCAGACAGAGGTTTTCGCATTAAGTCGCAGAGATATTGAGGAGCTTTACTCTGTTGAGCTCTAAGGACAAAGAGGAGTACCTTGTATTGGATGTGAGAGGGAATTGGAAGCCAGTGTAGGACGTTGGTCATGTAGGTAGAAAGAGTCATGTAGCGAGAGAGACGAGCAATGATCCTGGCTGCCGAGTTCATAACAGACTGCAGGGAGGATAAACGTGCCTTGGGGAGCCCAGCAAATAGCGAATTGCAGTAGTCAATGCGACAGCAGATGAAGGCATGAACTATTGTTGTTAATACAGGAGAGGATACAAATCTTCTGAAGACTCTCAGACGCCTCAGGTGGTATAAAAAATGAGCGTGTCAACTGCAAGAGGTGCTCTGAGAAGGACAGGGTGCTATCAAGGGTGACACCTAAGTCACGGACACTAGTTGCAAATGTGACATCTGGATACATTGACATGAGAAGTGGAAGGTTGAGTTTATAAAGCTGCTGTTTTGTTCCAAACCAGATCATTTGGGTCTTAGAGGAGTTAAGGTTAAGTCGGTTGGCCGACATCCATGAGTGGAGATCATGTGACAGTGAGTAGATAGATCCAACCAGAGAGAGCTGAGCAGCAGGAGGACCATGTACAAAGGTTTGGACGTCGTCAGCATAGAGGTGGCAAGTGGCTAGGTATTTTGTGAATAAGGAAGGAATGTCAGCTGTATAGAGTAGGTACAGGTTGGGGACGAGGACTGAGCCCTGTGGGACGCCGAACTCGACTCCAGTCCAGGCCTTTCTGGACTCACCAAGGACAACCATCTGCGAACGATCTGATAGATAAGATTTGAACCAGGCAAGAGGGGGTCCACAAAGGCCACAAGATAGTTCAAGACGCTGCAGCAAGATTGCGTGATCAACCATATCGAAGGCTGAAGAAACATCGAAAAGTGCCAGCAGTGATAGGTGCGACTTATCGATGGCTGAGTAGATGTCAGAGAGGAGAGACAAGAGGGCAGTTCCGGTAGAATGGTGACCTCTGAATCCAGATTGGCTGGGAGGCAGTAGCCCAGACTGTTCAAGATAAGGTAGGAGCTGAATAGAGACGAGTCTTTCAAGAGTTTTAGAGAGAAAGGAAAGGTTAGAGATAGGTCGATAGTTTTGGCAGAGATTAGCATCAAGGTTGGGTTTCGTAAGGGAAGGAAAGACAAGTGCCCGTTTTTTAGATGCAGGGAGGTGTCCATCGGTAAGAGACCTATTGTACATGTACACTAGAAACGGGGCAATGACATCTAAAACGTTAATAAGGACAAACGGAGGAAGCGGATCCAGTTCACAGGACTTCTGGTTTGAAGAACTGAGAACTCGACGAAGTTCATCCTCGGTGATGGAGTGAAAGTCTTCGAACTTGGATTCAGCAATAGAGAAGTGAGGTGGTGGAGCGTCGGAAGTTGAAGCACGCAGACTTGCGATTTTCTCGGTCGCCATCTTGAGCAAGTCGTCGGCAGAGAAGACTGGGGAGGCAGGCGAGCGGGAGGCATGACCCAGGAGGCCCGAGGAGGAAGACCAGAGGCGTTTCGGGTTCTTTTCATTTCGGGGGGACGAGATGCTCCCAGAACTCGGCCTCTTTGTGGCGATAAAGACGATGTAGTGACCGCAGATGAGTGACCCATACCAGGCGGTCAGCTGGGTCCCGTGAGCGACGGTGGCGTCTTTCTAAGCACCTAGTCCGACGACGGTGCTGGCAACATTCACCATCGAACCAAGCTGCAAGAGGTCGTATACGCGTTTTGATCGTCTTCAGAGTCAGTAGATTGTCCACCAGATCGCTCATGGTGGTAGAGTAGAGGTCGAAAAGCTCCGATACATACAAGGCATCAAGAGAGGAGGAATCATATGTAAGCTTTGAGCGATGGATTGCATCGTTAAGGGCTTGATAATCAAGGGATTTCCAGCCCCGCATCTTGCGAATGGTGTGAATGGGTTGTGAGTGAAGGGGAGTAAGCGTAAATTCGACAAGGGAGTGGTCTGATGTGGCCGGCGGGTGAACGTATAGGTTGTCGACGAGCGTTTTATCAGATGTGATCACCAGGTCGAGAGTTCCACCAAGCGAGTGAGTACTCTCGGTAACGTGCTGTCGAAGGCCGAATTGGGATATGAAGTCGATGAACCGTAGAGTGTTTGAGTCAGAGGCATTTTCTAGGTGAATGTTAAAATCACCTAGAATTACCAGTTGACTATTTCTAGTGATAAGGCTTTCGAGAACGGAGGAGAATTCGTCGAAGAACTTTGTTGTAAGAGGAACGGAGCCAGGTCTGTAAATGGAAAGGAGAGTTGAAGAGCCGCGAGATGTGGCGATGGTGAGGCATAGCCCCTCGAAAGTCGTAATTTCCATGTCCAGTTGGACTGGAGAGCAACGAAGCGCAACGAGCAACGAAGCGTTGATACGGATCGACCGATACAAAGTGCGAGCTGTCTAGTTACCCAATTAACAACTTTGTCCTTTTTCATGACACTGTGTCACAATTGCATTGAAGACGTCGCTTATTACACAACAGTGTCTGTGAATCGTAACTCTAAGACAATGTTACAAGTTGCCTAGGAAAAGAGTATGAAGTAGAGAGTGAGTATAATGACAGCATCACTGGTTTGCTAAACTCTTTATCCGCTCTAACCCACCTGCAATTGCACAGGTCCATGCATACCCACGACTGCATAGCTCGTTATTGACTTGCAGAGGAGTACTTTTTTGAAGGGGATATGATTTTGTACGACTCATGGAGATTCTTCTGCACTAAGAGGATAGCCCATCCTATATTCAGATTCACGTGACCAGATGCTTCATTTGGTTAAGAGGGTATAATTTTGGAAAATACTGATACTGTATTTCGTGACACCCGCCGAAATTGTTAGTAAAAGCTTAACCGCAGCGAATGCATGCCAAATTATTATACATGTATATTGTATATAGTTGGTGATCGGAGTGAGGAATGTTTCACAAACGGACATCTGCTTATTCATAACACATAGGTGGGCGGCCTACATTCCAATTTTACATATGCTTTCGACAACACAAGGTGTCAATAAATAACTTCTTTAATTGTTTAATGTAAAGCGATCTAATTTATCTATTTTCACATTTTATTTAGATATAGTAATTGTATACTATAGGTAAACACACTTGGGCAGCAACTTTTTATTCATCGTGACCCGTCAAAAGAGTGCCCGACAAAGAGCGCATGGCAAAAGAGCGCACCACAAAAGGGCGCACCTATAAAATATTTCATCCTAATATGGAAGTTGGATTGATGCAAAAATTCATGCTTTAATGGAATCTGGATTGATGAAAAGGAGTCTCCTTAAACAGAAGCTGAATTGACTAAATTATCAGCATTAATTAATGAGCATTCTGCTTACAGTTATTTTCCTGCTATTTCAATTGTTTTCTTTATTTTATAACGTTTTCCCTAATAAGTTAATACATAATTCTATGTTTGGCTTATTAACGACTGATTCATTGACAAACTGGCTGAATTTATTAAGCAGATGCAATCATTCATTTACGCGGTTCGTTCGTTCAATCATTTGTCCCTCCATCCATTCGTTCGTTCGTTCGTTCGTTCGTCAATTCCATGACTGTTGACAAATTCATTGCCTCATTTGCACATGGTTAATAGTTTCATTGTTTGATTAATCAATCAATTGTCATTTTATAGAGCACCAGAGGCAGCGTAAGAAACGAAAACCATACACTCGCTATCAGACGATGGTCCTCGAGAACGAGTTCGTCGGAAACTCGTACATTACTCGCCAGAAGCGATGGGAGATCTCGTGCAAGCTGCACCTCTCGGAGCGACAGGTCAAGGTCTGGTTCCAGAATCGTCGGATGAAGAGGAAGAAGCTGAACGATCGAGCCAAGGTTCTGATCAAGGACCAACATCCGGAAACGCCTCCTTCAGTCCACGGGTCTCTGTCCAGTTCCAGTCATCTGGTCAGCCTTAACTCCGGCTGCAACTGATCGCAAGCTGTCCCTCGATCTACGACGCATACCACGCACCTCTGTCTCCGAACCAAGCTATCGCTGAAACAGTTGCGGCTCCATATATACTCGGAAAGAAAGGGGGCTCAAATTTTCACTGTTATGTCTCGCTGCTGGTATGAGCATAACTCTGCTCTTGGTATGGATATTGAAGGATCAGTGTGTACCTAAAGACACTGAATGGATGAAACAATGAATAAAAATAATGATTAATCCCCACGTCTCGCATTATATAACTGATTAACATCTGACTATTTGGTATTGGCCAGTGGTTAATGGCAGCGAAAATGAAGTTGGCTGGAATTAAGCAGCTAAGGAATTTTGGCAAAGCTGCATGATTAGGTCTAAAGGAAAAAAGTATGCTATTAAGGTCGCTGTAGTTTTCATCAGTTAAAAATATTCGGTAAAGTTAAGTATAGGTTCATAATAGCCTTGTAAGCTAGCATCATAAGTATACATTACATCCGCCTTCTGTTCCCTCTACAATTCTATCAGGTAATCTCTCTTCTTCTTTCACTTTTCTCAAAACCTGCTTCTTCTCACGGAGTTATTTCACATTGGGATCGCTTCAGAGCGGTTTACCACGATACTAGAGGCGCTTAGCAGATTCTTAAGCGCATTTGCATAATTGAGAAACGTTGTTTGGTCCCTGGAAGTTCTGGCTCGCTCTTTACTGTGGTCCCTTGTGTAAGAAAATCAAGGGCCAACATGCAGTGTGTCTCAAAGAACTCATCGACCCGAGGAATTCTATGACTTGTTGGGAAATGGATTCAAGGTGGTTTCCATTTCCAGTGTAAAAAGGCGCATTTGCGTAAACAGTCGACACTGACATCGTCAAGATGTTGTTCAGTATATTGCTATATATAGACCGTTTGTGTCTGTCCTTTATTACGTCATGCCCGGTGCGGAATTCGCGCCCGATGGATGGTCGACCAATTTTATCTTCAATTTTATTGTTTTTTAATGACAAGGCCAATGATTTGGTTAGGCCTGTTGTGTACAGTTGTTGTCAATTACCGTCGTTATGGTATAAAGATATGGTGATGTTTTTGTTGATCATGGCATTCATGATGCTGGTGATATTCATGACAGAATTGTGATAATGACGACGATGACGATAATTGTTGATAATGACAACACATATTTTGTTCGACGATTCTTAAAGATCGCCTTTCGGGAGCGCCCTTGTGAGCTACCTAAAGTGTGCACACTTTATGATCTGTGCATACAAATGATCTGATACATGCATAGTCATTGCATGCATGATAATAGAGTCGTATACCGATGATATGTTTAGTAACTGTAATCAGGTAATAATGATGATATGTATTGGTGATGGCGTCGATTATGTGCTAATAATAACAATATTGAGAATGATAATATTGATAATGATCAAGGTTATGTTTATTAATATGATTACGATCATGGCTATGACTATCGTAATGTCTACATGACTATAATTACTAGCATGGTTCTAACCGGTTATGTTTATGATAATATGCATGTGCTTGTAACGATAATGGCGCATTGGTAACGATAATTACAGTGATGCCAAAATATTGAGTTCAATGGTTAATTTATTCATGCTAATGTTACAATGGTAAAAATTACGCTGATATATGACTAACATAATGCTTACGATGATGATAATAATAACAGTATGTGATGTTCACGATGCCACTTGACTTGATAAAGCTAGTAAGTGAGGATGCCAAGTTCTGTTGTCTGCGTGAATACGGACATAAAATTATTTTGTGCATTGCTTAGCATGCGGTGGCAGGAGCTTTTTACAAGTTAGTAATTGACCAGACCAAACTGATCCGCTTATCGGATCCACGATAAATCATACAGGAAAAGTAAACTGTTATTACATCCTTCCACGCATGATTTAATTCATATCCATGCATGAAAACACTGTGGTTAAAAATAAATGACAAGATGAATATGGTTCTATGACACAAATATTAGATTCCGCTAAACGTTTTCTACATCTATAGGTGCCTTTCCGTAATTTATACAAGTAGGTCCTAACACTCAATGTTAGTCCAGTTTTAAAACAAAATTGTCTAATTTTGAAGAACGTCTGATGTATATGTCAGGCACCTTATCTACAGACACCAACGTGCAGACTGTAATATATATATATGTACATATATAAATTGTCTCATGAGAAAGCACAGTTTATGCTTTAGAAAGCAGACCAGATGTCCAGATCTAATTAGCCATACATGGCACTATAATCCGCATCTGGCAATTTGAAAATGCCACAGAAGTGAAGATGTATTCGTCAATAATATCCATAGATATACGTTGCATTAGTGTCTATCTTTTACATTAATGTTTATGAGTGGATATAGCTTCTTGTATCTTATATCTAGCTATATATGTATATATATATATAAAATCTACAAGGTCATCATTGTTTTACTTTTAACATAAGAGTTTTTTGATTAATATATAATAATAGATGTATACATAACTGTATTGTGCATCCTTTAACGCGTTGTATGTCTACTTACTGCTTGTAAACATTTGTTCAAAATGTGCCTACATTTGTGCCAGTGTTCTTATCTGTTCTGTTTGTCTGCATGGCTTTGAGTAGGCCTACCCTTAGGCTACATATACGACCATTTTATGCACACAGATTTTGGCACATATTTATGTATAAGAAGCATGTTACTGGTTAGATACAATTAATCGATTAATTCAGACATATAAAATGTAAGGCCTGCTAATCGATAAAATTCTATTAATTGCTATATGTTAATTAAAACGTGAAAAACCGCGGAAATTGTAAGAGTTGCCCCTATATAGTATTTGCTTCTATCTTACGTTCTACAAAAACAGTCCCATGAAATCTACGTCTAAACCATTAAACGATAACTTTTTTGTCCCAGTAGAGACTCATGAACGGAACGCTTCTGGCGATATGCAATTTTTTACAAATCGTTCTTTTTCGCGGTTCTAAACGAACGTAACTTATCCCAGCACATAAGTTACTTAAAATTCCGATATCTACTTTCGAACTGCAAAATCACCTGAAATTCGATGTAGTAATAACCGCCATTTGCATTCGCATCATCTAAAGGCTGACCAAATTTCAATATGCAGATCAGTTGTTAGTCAAAACCTTGAAGTAACTCGTAGCAAACGCAATCGGACGAAGCTATACAGAATAAATTTCGTAGAAAGAGGCAGAGTCGCTCCCTATAACGAGGTCGTTCAAGTTAAATAGTTGGGCGACACCGAGTTCAAAATTCGGTCTCAAACGAACCTGGGTTGGTGGTAAGACTATAGCACTGAAGATAAGATCCCAGTCCGTTAAGTTTATCTTTGCCATCCAAACAGGTGAGTCAGTTCAAGGACCTTACCAGAAAGCACAGGTATAGGCCTACGCGTTTGGCCAATATGTAGTGTTTGACATTATTGCCTATAGACACCGGCAATTGGTAGCTCGTCAGTATTAAAATAGATAAAATATTTAATCCAATAAGCACATTAATTTCAATGCAATTTATATTTCCAACGACTGATCTATTGATTTATATATATAATTTATATATATATAATTTACATACACACACACACACATATATATATATATATATATATATATATATATGATACATACATATTCTATAAATCGCTTATTTTCTGTACAAGTGCAGCATTATCACTCAATTCAACTTTGCTATTATTATTGTTAAGAGAATTTTATTTAGGTATATTATAATTTTACATAGGTGTAAATGCGATAATAGATGCATAAACACATGTCTATTTAAAAATGGATATATGCAATTTAGGTACAACGGTGGTGCAAAAAATGCGGGAACATGTTGACGTTGCTCATTTTACCATAGATCTATTATTCATATATATTTTCTGCCATTCATCAAATAAATTGTAATATTATATAGTTGGCCTATGTATGCATTCAATTGCATTGTCTAAAAATACGCGGCAGAGCGACGACGAAAATTAGACTTAAACTTGCGTAGCGTATTCTTGAATGTTCGATATGATAATTTATGATAACTTATATTATAATATATATAAATGAAAATTGATTAACAAGGACCGTGTGACACATCTGAGCGCCATTGCTATGTACAAGCGCAGAACGTAATGCATTTATTGTTACTTCTTCAAACGGTCATTCGTATGAGGTCATGAATTTATGAATTATTAATATAAAAATTATTTGCTTTTGTCGCTTGTTTAATATGTATCTTATGTGACTTAGACGTGGCTTTCTATTTCAGTGCAATTGAACTAAATAATTAATTTATGTTGCTGACTACAGTCCTTCTAATTAGATAAATTGATGCATGATGCTTGGATGGAAGCACGGTTCTATACATGGTTCCTGTTTTAGCGATGGAAATTATGACGTTTATTGCGCTCTATGTGTACACAGTTATTTCATTAAGTGGAAACTTTTCAATTATAATTAGCATTGTTTGCTCAGGGATTAACTTTTGTTTTGATTGAATTTAAAAATAATGTATCGCGAGGCTCTTATAAAAGGCACATTGTTTATAGTTTTGGACATGTCTGAGCTTGCATTCTTACAAGGAAGGTTCTTGTGACGGAACTAATCTCTGTTTCATGTTGCACTTTTGGCTATGTTGTTTCATTTGCCGACTTAGCCCTCAAAAAATGGAAATGAGTGTCAGTATGTTATTCTTGGGTATTTTTCCATTTGCAAATATTATTCATAACAAGGTTTGACAACCATGGTTTATATTAAAAACTTGCAAATAGGCCTAATTATCTCTACAAACCATTTGTTCCTAGGAAGATTCAACTTCCAATTAAATTTGTCCTATAGGAAGAATCAGCTGTCCATTCAATGCCATAAAGAACCGCCTCCATTCGCGTTTGTATTCACCCACAGGAGTGCATCAGTCCTTGTTATAAGTTGTAACAATACACCCCGTGGGTCAATTATTCTTATTGTAAGAATAACTCTACCGTGCAGTCAATATATCCTGGATAACTGAACCTATAGAGAGTGTTTGAAAAGATTGCCAATTCAACGCATTACACCGGAGTCTGTATGCTGTACAACGAATTAACCCTTGTACACCAAAATCAAAGTGTTAATCATTCAGATAATTGTATATCTGAAAAATCAGTCCATTAACACAACGACGAGTGCAAGCCTGCAATTTTAAGCCAAAGTCTGAATTTGAGAAAAACCAGGCACAGGGTTACAGTCTATAGACATCTTGATCCAATAATCGAATAACTCGTTCAATTAGAAATGTTATGGTTTTCGGAATAATAATCCGAGAAAGACAAATAGATAATATAATTATGTTTGGAAAATGACAATTATTTTGAATGAGAAAGATTTTAGGTATCTTGTCTGACCCATGCTTGAATTTTAATTTATTATGAGCTCTTATTTGAATCAAACCTCTTATTTTAGGACATGGCTTTTATGTTCCCATGGCATTGTTTATATAGCTGATGATGCTGATGTGAACCTTTGCTGCATCGAATACGTTACATATTAACCATCAATCCAAGAAAAATAATAGCATCATTAGCTCGCTTGCCATCAGTCCGCAGAAGATCCGTTGCTGTTCGTGCTTGAAACATCTGCACTACAGAGTTTAAGACATGATGGCAGCTATATGTAGAGCGTAGATAATTGGCTTAGATTATTTACTAACTATACAGCAGCATATACACTTCCACGTATATACATATTAGAGCGGCAGAGGTCAAGGCTTATAAGCAAAACCCAACTACATAGAGAGCATCTACCATCCGCAGCACATAATTGTCTAAACAGAGGCCGTAAGAAACGACTGCAAAAATTTTAACCAGTCGCTAGAGTATACGATATACCAAGCAGCAAAAAAAAGCACACACAATAATTCTTTATATTGTCCTCAGCAGTAACATGTAACAAAGTTAAATATAAGTTAGTATTACACGTAAGGTTCAACAAGGAGGATAAGACCCGAAAAGGACTGATGTCCTGTAGGAAGGCAACATATCAAAAGGATGGAATTTGTGATGGTCAGAGGTCAACTGTTAGACAATACTAAAAAAAAGCAGCTTTATTATAGTTAACTATAAAATAAGGTTCAGTTAACATGTTTACTATGATGACGACATCAGAGACAAAAAAAGATAAGGGTTGCAGTATGTATTAAATCAGATTAAATCAAAGTAATATGCTCACGCATTCTTAATATTAAAATGCAAATATTTGATTAAGTTCTTCAATTTTTCTGGAAGGTTGTTTCAGAGTTTGGCACCAGAGTATTTAGTTGGGAACGTTCTTGTGTTCGGTCGGGTGTAAACCTATGATAGGAGGAGGCGGATCGTATACAACAGAAATTGTCTTCAGTTAGTGGGGTTGAGTAGATTTTGAAGATCGGCGGTAGTAGATTAAAACGAGAATTCAGATATTTGGTAGAGTCCCATTTGCTTTAGTTTCAGTATACATAACTGGTTGTGGATGAAGTCAACTCGATTGAAAGAAGAATAGCCAACGATGAAGCAATCCGAACGCTTTTGGAGATTGTAGTCAGCCGTTTCAGGCGAGATGAGTAGCTCGAATGTTCAATGCCCGAACCCTAACCTTTAAAGTTTAAACATAATATTATATGTAGTGTAAGTGGTTTCAGATTGCGATCCAGATTGACAGTTAATCCTTCAACTATGTTAGCCCGTCCTAAGATGTTGAAGTTTGGGTCTCTCGATCTAACCTTCACTAACGCTTCTCCTTCCCCGCCCTTTCTCCTTCCATCTCTCCTTCTTCTTCCTCTTTTATTCTTGATCCCTATCTTCTCCCCTATTTCTCTCTTCCCTGCCTATTCCCTTCTCTTCTCCCCATCCTCACCGCCTCCTGTCTCACTCCTTCCCTGCCCTCCAATCCTCTTTCCCTCGACTCCCAAAAACTCTCCATTTCACTCCAGCTCAAATTCCCTCTCTTCACCTACTCCTGTGCTTCGGCTTATCTGTCAATTCACTTCCACTTCCAATCTATATGCCTCTCTTTTTTTCCTCCACTCACATCCCCTCCTACTCCCATTTCCTTTACCTCCTCATGACCATCTTATGCCATCTCCATTCTCACTCCCCACTCGCCCTTACTCTTACTTCACCTCTACTTCACATCACCATATCTCTTCCCCGTGCACCTGGCTGAGACCCAATTGGTTGGGTTTCGAACTAGGCAACAATTACCTAAGCTTGTTCTACCACTGCGATTGATAAGTCCGCCATTGTGCATGCATGCATCTGCTCTCGTGTAGACTACTGTAACTCGCTCCATCTGGGTCACCGCAAGTTGAGCTTTCTCCACTTCAATAAGTCTTAGGTGCTGCCGTACTCACAGCTCGTAGCAAGCCTTCCTCAGTTTACTCACATTTCCACTTATATGACTGAATTTTTACACTGGCTACCGAGCAATTTACGCATTCAATATAAGATTCTACCGATAGTCTCCAAATTCCAACAATATACCTTGCCACTAATATCTCTGTCTCTATGGTTGAGTCTCTCTCTGCAACAGCTGCTCGTCTCCTGCGCTGCGTATTGGATGCAGTGATTTGTCCCTCTGCCAATCTTTTGTCTAGGATTTCCCCCACATCCACTCAATCTTTCAATGCGTTTCTTTTTCATCGGGGCCTCCGCGCGGAAAACGCCTTTGAATAGACCATATTGCTCTCTATGAAATTTTAGATACATGGTATCATTTTAAAAATGCGGTATTGTATACAATCGCACTGCTCTTTGTTTTTTTTTCTTCAAATGCAGCTCAGGCGACAAATTTAATTAAGATAATGACACAACACTCTTCTCAGCTGCAATCTTTATGACGAGTCTTTCAGATAATTAACCAGAAGGTTAACAGGCTCAACGACGTCAACTTCCAGTCACTCCTAACCAGGTCGCCAACCATTTGGTGAAAGCACCCAAGCTCCTCTCGATCGAACTATATCCAGCGAAGGGTCCACGACGAATAGAGACAATTTCGACGGTCAAATGACACGCGCTTCTCCGTCACTCCGGTGAGCCTCACATAGCTGACCGCCGCATTGGATCACATAAAGTCGGGCACCGCTGCAGGGTATGACAACACCTCCCCGGAATTCCTAAAGCACTTTGGCTCACGAACCCTGGCATGGTCAGCCGGGCTGCTTACCCGCTCCTTGACAGGGAAATGGATGCCAGCCATCTGGCGAAGGACCAAGGTCATAGCCATACTAAGGCCATGAAAAGATGCCAACCAAGCCTCCAGCTACCGGTCAATATCTCTCCTGTCAGTGGTATTCAAGACCCTGGAACGCGTTATCCTGCAGCGCGGGACCCTGACGTAGAAGCCATCCTAAACATCGATCATTCAGACTTCCGACAAGGCAGAAACACCTGCGACCAAGTAGCCGCCCTGACAACATTCATAGAGAACGGCTTCCAGGAGGGGTTAAAGACAGGTGCGGTGCTCCTAGACCTGACCGCGGTTTATGACACGGTTAGCCACAAGGGCCTCTTCGTCAAGCTAGCTGGCGCCCTTCCACCGTGGGTAGCCCTCACAATGGAGATTTTGCTGAAGGACATGTAGATTCCTCAGGGTCCACTTCTGAGAGGAAACCAGCGCCCGGAAGAAACAACCAAATGGCCACCCGAAGGGCTCAGTGCTGGCTGCCACGCTGTCCAACACCTACATAAACGACCTCCCAGCAACAACGTCCAGGAAATTCGCTTAGGCAAACGACGTTTGTTTTGGCGCCCAGGCAAGATCCTTTGAGGAGCTGGAATCCACTCTAAACATAGACATCAACAAACTATAGAGTGCATTTCAGTCAAGACTGAGGACTCCTACCAAGTGCCACAAAAACAGTCACTAGCGTCTTCTACTTGCACAACGCAAGTGCATCCAGTCAGCTGAGGATCGTCATGAATGGGAGTCTCCTGAGGCACGAACCCACTCCAACGTACCTGGGGGTTACTTTGGACAGGTCGCTAACGTTCCGTCAACACCTTCAAAAACATCTGCAAATATAAAGACTAGAAACGACATCCTAGGCAGACTGGCTGGCTCAACATGTGGGCAGTAGCCCACATCCACCGAACTTCAGCCCTGGCACCATGCCACTTCATAGTTGTCGGGTCGACCCGCGGGTCGGGTCGGGTCCGGTCCTGTCCGGTCGGATTGGGTCAAGATCCTGGCGGGTCGGATTGGGTCGGGTCCCAAACCCGGATCCATTTCGACCCACCAATTTCTTGCAGAGCTTAATTTTAAACTCGGTGATATTCATAATGTTAATCAGTTACAATTATGAATTGTAGACCTATATCACGAAGGAATTAGTGTAGAAACACAGGGCAACACCGGATTTGGAGGTAAGGTTGGGTGATAGTATTGGAGGCCTTTTTACACCGAATTCAGCTCAAACTCTCACAAATTTACGATAAAAACGAAAGGTCAGGGTATTTATAATAAACGAATACAGTAATAATAACAATAAAATTACAATCGTGTGAGTTAGCTGAGGAGGCAACCGTGGGACACACGGACCGGACTCTTACGTACCCATTAATATCCGAAATTCTTTTGCATATATGGATAAAGTAAGTTTAGCTATGCCAAAATAAATGGAATAAACTGATTTGTCTTCACAAATCAATAATTATGATCTTGTATGGCGGTCCGGTTGTAATGCGTTTATACGACTTTTAGAATTTGACGATAAATGATATTAGCAAAATTAGCACTAATGGCGAGACGGATTGGGTCGGATTGGGCCGGGTCAAGTACGTCATGGTAGGGTGGAGTCGGGTCGGGTCAGATATTTGGCTTTAGAAATCGGGTTGGGCCGGGTCCATTTCCAATGGGTCGGGTTGGGTCGGGTCAAGAAAATTGAACCCATAGACAACTCTGTGCCACTGAGTGGATGAATACTGTGCACCGGTATGGGAGCGCTCGGCCCACACGGACCTGGTAGATGTACAGCTCAACGCAACAATGAGAATTATAACAGGGACTTTATGCATACGAGCCTCCCACACGCCCTGGCAACATCGCGTCCCCAAATCCGACTGACAGCGAACCTCTTGCACAAGATCCTATGTAAGCCGGTCTTGTCACACCGTTCCGACCTGACCACCCAACCATACCTCTCGATTCCCGCTTTCCTTGACAACCCTCTTCCAGGCGTCACCAGCGGTCGCCCTTTGGAGGTCAGAGTGGGCGGAGACGAACGTGGCAAATAAATTCCTGATTGATGACCCGACCAGCGAATCACTTGGCATGGACCTACCTCGCCTTTTCTAGTCACTCCTAAACCGTTTCCGCACAAAGCACGGCCAATGTGGAGCTGATCTCCTCAGATGGTCCCAGGCCTCGTCGGCCTTGTGCGAGTGTGGCGAGATGCCGACGATGTTCCACATAGTAGAGGACTGCGCAATAACAAAACTTCCGGGCGGTCTCCGGGCCCTTCACAAGGCCGAGGAAACTGGAAGGGCCTGGCTCAGCAAGCCAAGCATTCGCAAATAATAACCAGGAAGTGTGAATGCAGGGAGTTTAGCACAATGTAGGCTTAAGATGGAAATTAAACCAAATAAAGTTAATTTGAAACATGTTGAAAAGTGATCAATAATTCAACCTGTAAGCATTATAAGAAAAATCCTGTAAAGTAAGCTATACATGTCGGGTTTAACGTCTCCAAGACATTGAATTTATAGGACATAGATTAGTTAAATCGTTTAATTGATTCTACTTAGGCAGCATTTGTGTGATCGAATAAGAAAGACCTGACGTATGATTATATAATGATTTTGTTAATAATGTTATTTATCTTTACAATAATTATTAATATTTTTATCCCCCGATATAAATAAGATCCCTCTGGCACAAATAAAACCAATAACAGAAGTGCGATCAAGCTTGGAGTAAACCCTTAGGTGTATACCTCATCCCCGTTACTCCTGTTACGCAGTGTTGTTATTTTTATTATTTTTGTAGCCCGAGGCAGAAATAATCCCTTAGGCTCCATGAAACTTAGCTAGGGTGTGCAAAATAATAATAATAATAATAATAATAAAGAAGATTTATATGGCGCCGTAACACGGCCATACCGCTACAAGGGCGCCTCACTTGCAACTAACAATCGGGATACGCCTTCAAGAAGAGATAAGTCCTGAGATTGGACTTGAAAGAATCCACTGAGTCGGCCGATCTGATGGCGAGCGGAAGACCATTCCAGCATCTGGTACCGGCGGCTGAGAAAGCGTGGTAACCGAGGCACGTCTTCGTCCTCCGTACGCGTAGGTCGGTTTTCTGAAGCTATCTGAGCCGCAGCCCAGATGCAGTGGCATGCGTCTCTACACAGTTTTAGTTGCGCAGGTACTCAGACGCTGTCCCGTGAATTGATTTGAAAACGAGTAAACAGAGGTTGTGCTCAATATGAAACGGGACAGGCAGCAAATGTAGGACATCACGGAGGCATACAACTACAGTTATCATCGCTATTAGGCCTATTATTGCTATCATTATCAATATCAATGCTTTTTCTGACGGAACGCGCCGGGACGGCTTTCCGGCACCTTTTTTCAATAACTGAAAAATATAAATAGTAGTCGTGAAAAAACTTTGGAATTTGATGCAAGCCTTTACATTTTCAATATTTTACATTCTTGAATTTATAAGTAAGATTGTGATCATTTTGCCCTATGATATAAATTTTGTTTTATTTCGTAACTAATTAGGCTATAGCACAATTTCTATCGACAATTATAGCCGACAAATGTGTTCCGGTACATTTTTTTCTAGAAAAGCCCTGTTCATCATCATCATCATCATCATCATCATCATCATCATCATCATCATCATCATCATCATCATCATCATCATCATCATCATCATCATCATCGTCATCTATATCGACATCATCGATATCGATATATATATCATCACCACTATTGTAATAATAGCAATAATAATAATACCAATGTATTAATTATATCAATGTAATAATTGGTATTATTATCATCACTACTATCACTGCAACCATCATCATCGTTACTATCGTTGAAATTACTGCTATCATTATTTATTTTCTTATTATTAGTCGATTAATTAATACTCAATGGCGGATAAGTGATATGTCGTTCGAAGACACACACTATAAATTATATTATGTTATTTTCTTATGTGTTATTGTATATATATATGTGTGTGTATGCAATATATGTATTTATCATCAGAAGTATTTTTTACATTATCTTTGTCTGTAAAAACTGATCATCCACTTATTTGTAAACTGTGAAATTATTTTGATGCAGCTTTATTATCAGTGGCATGCACTGTTTGCATGCTGATAGGGAAGTCTATAACGGTCACAGTTATAATCATTTGCACAAATATTCTTGATGCTAAATACCAAACAATACTATGTGCACAATGTATATATTCATAATAATGTATAGGCACAGTACGCATAGTATATATATATATATATATATTATGAATAAGGATATGACACTAACAAAATCAACGCCACATGCAGACTATAAGAAGAAAATTAAAATAATGACCGTTATAAGGCAGGCGCAGGTCTATATACAAGTGTGCATATATATTATATATACATATATATATATAATATGTATGTATATTAGGGTGTTCCAAAAACATAAAGTTTGGATATTCATTTCTCCACAAGGCTTCCCTTGTTTCAAATGATATTAGTGAATTATCTGCCAAGTTTTAACTAAATTGAATAATGTCTACTGGTAGCAGTTTTTACAACATTTTTGATTAAACATAAAAAATTCAAGAAATTCGCTTTTCAACAGTACATCGATTAAATTTATCATTTTAATGCAGATAACATCGTTTAAAATGTTAATCAGTCAATAATGTTTATTAAGTTATTGCCAAATCAATGATTGAGTCCTATATAAATTGAAATATCACAAGAAAATTGGGAAACTGCAGCAATTCTTGGTTATCTTCAGGCTTAATGCTGCGATACATTGGGCTACATGAAAAGTATTGATCTTAGTTCATACACTGCTCACCCACAATCAATATGATTGTGTCATATATTGATAGTAAATAAATTATATTTACATATGTATACAATCAGAAACTGCAAATATTTCCTTTTGTTAGAATTTTTATACTTGCACGGAATTGACCAAAAATTGTTTTATGTATAACTTACTTGGGCATCCAGTGCCCGGGTAAGGACAGGTTTTTGGCCGTGGCGACGGCGGCCACCCCCTCTACTGGGTGTCCGAGGTGTTCCCCGTGCGACCGGCGAAGGTTTAGAGTAAATAACTGTAAAAGTGTGCAAACGCATAAACGGAGAGACAAACACATACACAGAATCCAGATATACATGTAAATAAATAATGTTTATTGTACATACCCACGTGACCGACTGTGCAAATGATACGGACAAACCTGGTACGTGTACGATATGTCGCAGGTGACACGATCATGGCGAATGAGAAGAAAACTTTGCCTTTATGGGTGCGTGAGATTTGCGCCGTAGGTTCTTCGCCCTGTAGACTAGGAAGCGGGCGGCTGCTGGGTTCAGGAATCCCCCTACTGTGCGTCCCAGGTGTTCCCCGTGCCAACGGCGAAAGCTTAAAGTCAATAGCTGTAAAACTGTGGAAATGCATTGCCGGACAGAGTGGCACGCAGAAAGTCTTCTTTATTTATAAGATATCTGCTGTTAACTATGATGTGGTAGTTGCAACCAAGAGGGTTTTTTTACATTTAAAGAACAGTTGTTTAAATTTATTATCTAGTTGTTTAATGTTCCTTTAAACCTAAGTTTAAACAAATATTGACTGTTTAGCTGATTGTAAAATGCAAATGCTATGGATATTTCTTCATTGCGTATTTTTTCTCTTTGAAGATAATTATTATTGTAATTGCCATTATAATACAATCACCACTTGGTGAATGGTAACTGAATAATATGTTTATTACTCTACAGAACATCAAACATTATTGTTATATTCATGAAACAGTCCGCACAGTGGCGTAGCGAGGCAAACTGAAGAATAAGAAAAGATAATACGATAGTATTAATTAGGAAATAAAACATTTCTAAAGCAAACAAAAAAGCAAGCCTTACAAAAAGTTACTAAACGTCTTGCGAGCAATAAAGTTCACATAATATTAAAATGAAGCAGTAAAATGTTTTTCTTTCTCTTTACATTTTGAAAAGAATTAAAGAAAGTGCTAAATAATATCATTTAATCATGATAGGTCTATAGTAAAGTATAGTTATTAGAATAGACTAGTAACTGGTAAATTGTCATACAGATTACGGATGCGGTATAGTTTCATACTTTCATTCCCAATAAAATATTAAACAACATGGGTTTAATGTCTAAATTCTTGTTGAGCCATGTCTATCAGGGTCGGTTCCTGGCATAGGCGACATAAGAAGTAGCCCAGGGCGCCAAACTTTAGGAGCGCCATATTTTAGGGGCGCCGAATTTTAAGGATATTAATGTAAAGTTTCAGGAATAAATTTGATGATGATACAAACAGAAATTTATAATTTTTCTGATTAAAAACTAGTTTTTGACTAATTCCAATTCCAACAACAATATTCAATCTCTTAACACCTCAGTGAATATCCCGCTCTTTCCCTGTTAATTTTCGTTTGCCAGAATATAGTCTATATATTATGACAGAAAAATGTGTATGTGCCCTGTGCAGTGAGTGCCTGACCCAATATTTTCTCACATCTTATTGCCTATGCAACAGGGGTGGGGCGCTCTTACATAGATGACTGCCTAGGGCGCCAAATTACCTGAGGACTGCTCTGATGTCTATAAACATTAGGTTCGATCATTTCGATGGTACATGTATTTCGGTATATCGTAGGCCTATATGTTAGTTTTATGTCGAGAAAAAACCTAAGAAAGCACTGTGCCAGGTTTAGACAAGGGCAAAAGGTATCTTGTTGAATCCTACTTTACATATATAATCTTTTATTTATTTTTTTTCCCGAAAATGCCGCCCCTGGGACAAGTTCCGCCTGGGGCGGTTCGCCCCCTCGGCACCCCCCGTCGCTACGCCACTGAGTCCGCAATCACACTGAGTGAGAAATGAGATTGCCTAAAAATTCTAAAATCGGAAATCGAACATTTATATTCATTGCTAAAAAGTGTTATTTTATTGCTACCTCTAAACATAGTCCATTTCAGTTCATCTTTGCATAAGTAAAACCTATAACCATATGGAATATGGGCAGTCTTGAGGAACAGCACCATTAAAAAATCTCTTTCCCATGTAATCTTGGACCACCTCTAATAAATATACATATAGTTATATATATGTATATATATAACCAATCTGACGTTATTTGACATAGATTTATAACAGAGGTCTGCGGATGTACCCGATTTACGAGTATACCCGTACCCGACTCGTACCCAAGGATACGGGTAGGGTACGGGTACGTATTTCAAGGGTCGGGTCGGATACGGGTAGAGTGATTACGGGTACGGGTATACCCGCTTTTACCCGTGCCGAAGTCAAGTTTTGGGGTTATAATGTCACCATGAATACATATTCTCCTACATATACATCTACATACATTAATATATAATATGCATATATATATACACACGCATACGTACTTGCAATTGATCCACTCTTGCACTTCCTACTCCTGCTTCTCCTCCTGCTCATGCTCTTCATCTCACTCCTCCTCTTCCTCCTCCATTTTCTCATCCTCATAGAACTCCCTTTCATCTTCCTCCCGCTCCTGCTCCGGCTTTTTTCTTCCTCCTCCTGCTCCTCTTCCTGCTCTTCCTCTTCATCTCACTCCTCCTCCGCTTGCTGCCCTTTATTTCATCATCATCGTCAGCCTCCCCTTTATCCTCCTTCTTCTGCTCCTTCTGCTGTCTTCCTGATCGTACTTCTCCTCCGTTTCCTTCAACCCCACTTCTTATTCCTCATCAGCTTCACCTCAGCTTCCTCAAACTCCTCCTCCTGCTCTTTCTCTTCGTCTCACTCCTCCTGCTCCACATCTCTTTCCTCCTTCTTCTCTTCTATTTCGTCCATATCCTCCCTTTCATCAACCGCCCTGCATTGTCTGCTTTCTTCTGCCCTTTCTCAAGCCTCTCCTCTCCACCTTAATCCTCCTCCACTTCTTCTTCCTCCATTTCTTATTCTTCATCAACCGCCCTTCATGGTCCTTCTCCTGCCATTCCACCAGCCCTTCTTGCGGTCCTTCTTTTCCATCTTACTCTTACTCCTCCTCCTCTCCCTCCTCGTCCATTTCCTCATTATCATCGGCCCTGCATTGTCCTCCTCCCGCCATTCCTGCAGCCCTTCCTCCGACGATTCCTCTCCATCTTACTCCTTCTCCTTCTCTTCCTCCTTGTCAATTTCCTCCTCAACGTCGGCCTTTCATCGTCCTCCTCCTGCCATTCCTCCAGCCCTTCCTCTCCATCCTACTCCTCCTCCTCTTCCTCCTCCTTCATTTCCTCCTCATCATCATCGGCCTTTAATCGTCCTCCTCCTGCCATTCCTCCTGCCATTCCTCCTGCCATTCCTCCTGCCATTCCTTCTGCCATTTCTCCAGCACTTCCTCTCCATCTTACCCTTCCTCCTAGTCCATTTCCTCCTCATCATTGGCCTTTCAGCATCCTCCTCCTGCCATTCCTCCAGCCCTTCCTCCGTTTCATCTCCATCTTACTCCTCCTCCTCCTCATCATCAACCTCTCTTCATCGTCCTCCTCTTGTCCATCAGAACATATGATTTCTAATTCCTTAACGCTGAGGTTTCGGATCTCAGGTCATTGACAATGACCCCGCTACGCTTGGCCACAACACAAATCCCATTAACCACCGACTTGGTGAAAGGGTACAGGCTGTAGAGATAAGAGGAATTGATGGCAGGCATTTATATATATACGTACGTACATACATACATACACACATACAGTCATACATACATACATACACACATACAGTCATACATACATACATACACACATACAGTCATACATACATACATACACACATACAGTCATACATACATACATACATACATACATACATACATACATACATACATACATACATACATATATACTTACATACATACATACATACATACATACATACATACATATATACTTACATACATACATACATACATACATACATACATACATACATACATACATACACACGCTATATCGTGCACTAGAGGTATGAGGGTATACCCAAAACGCGGCCCGGCCGCGGGTATACCCGACCCGCGGGTTTACTCATACTAGACCCGTACCCTTTTCATGATTGAGGCCTCCTCTTTTGTATTTTCATCCGCCTGTCAATCCTCCTCTTCCCCATCCATCCTTCTTCTCCTACCATACTCCTCTTCTTTCTCCTACTCCTAACTCTTCTGCAGCCACATCTACCCTGCTTCTCCGTTTCCCTTATTGGTCCTGATTGTGGTCTATTCTTCCCCTTCTTCTTACTCTTCCTCCTCCTAATCTTCTCCTCTCAATCATCCTTTTTTCTCGTGCTTCCGCCGCCGCCGCTACCCCACGGCTGCTGTCACTGCTGCTGCTGCTGTTACTGCTACTACTACGACAACAGCAAATACAGCTTAGTTAGCTGTGATCCTATTAGCCTGGTATTCAGCAAGACTTTGAGAAGGCATGCTGATGACGTCACGGGTACGGGTGTACCCGCGGGTACGGGTCGAGTCGGGTAGAAATTTTGAGTACGGGTTGGGTACGGGTAACGGTTCTGGGTTACGGGTACGGGTCGGGTAGATAAAACACTCTACCCGCAGACCTCTAATATATAACCACATGGAATAAGGGCAGCCTTGAGGAACAGCACAATTTTAAAAATCTGTTTACCATGTTATCATGGACCACAATAATATATATATATATGTCATATATATATATATATGTATGACACTATGGTAACTAGTGAGGTTTAGAATGATTGATTTCAGCCAAATTAGTACAATGTTCAAACATGTAAGTCAATATTTATGCCCAACACCATAACAGATAACTCTCAATAAATCAAGCAGCGGAAAATGCATCAAAGCTCCAGACAATATGAACTCTGGGTCTACGCATGATTTTGAGTCGTCTAATGTCGACGATTCTAATGAGAGTAACTGTTGCTGTGTTTTGATACCTAATAAAATAACAACATTTCCTGTTTTCACAAGATCGTGATTGTAATGATAACACTCTCACCATGCAGTGGCACTTCTGAAGCGTGGATTATTTCTTCATTTGTCGTTAGTCTTTGAAGCACTCAATATTCCCGTAACGCTGAATCTGAAGAGGGGACATCCCGCAGAATGACTTGACAATTTTGAATTTCATGTCGAGTGCATTTTAAATTATGTTCTAAATAAAAGAACGAACATATGACTTAAAGGCAAAGTTTGGGGGCGTGGCGGTTTACAGAAAAACTGCACACAGTTAAATGACTAGCTACCTCAGCCCTGTCAATTAGACCTGAACTTATAGGGTCAGACTGGTCATGAAACCCACATTCAGTGGAGGGTCAATCTTGCAGACCCACGGGTCGGTCAATCCTGTCAATTGATATGATTGCACCGCTCTGTGACCCCAGGTACTATAATTGATCCTAGTTGTCGTCCCTGTATGCTGCGTATAATATAGTCCGGTATAGGCCCTGTATGTTGTATATTGTGCACTTTATCTCTATGTAGCCCTATTCATAGCGGCGAGTAACAGTAACAGCCATAACTTTTGATCAAATCGAGCAGTTGCTCACAAATTTTGCACGAGTACTTCAGCAGCCAATAAAAAACAAGAAAAATTTGTTTCAACACGTTCGTAGATCACGCCCTTACGATCAAGGCGACGAACATTTCACAACACAGGCGACCCGCCGTAGGCTGTGAGTAACAGCCACCTTCACTGTGAGTAACGGCCACCGTCGCTAATATGTGGTTCAGCCAGCATGGGGAAGCAGTATTCAACGCATTTCAGAATTACCTTCCTCTCTTTACCAATCCTCAATGATCCACCTCCCGTTACTCCTCGAACTGTTTCTCTTCCTCCTCTGCCTCCTAAACCTCTTCCTCCACTCCCTGTTCTTCCTCCTACTCATACTCCTGTACACCATATCCCCAATGATTAATATTGAGAGTGTAGTGTTCTTAGATATTCCATGTGAATCATACGTTAATAGAATGTTCCATGTGAAGAAATAAAGTGGATCATCAACGAATTGAATTGCTGAATGGTATACTGTACCACGCAGGTAGGCCTACCTACATATTCATAACTTCATTACACATTGCTCCCGTGGCAGTTGTTTCTCCTTACGTTAGTTCTATATGTGTTGCCTTATAGAAAAGCAGGCATATAGCCTGCATCAAGTTAGCCTTGACACGATTTGAAGGTATTGCAGAATCTATTCGCATGGTGCGGTATGAGCTGACGCTCTAGCAGCAGCTAACTTAATTTTGAATGGCGTTTGACGACGTTTCCCAGAGCATCGCCCTCTTGCGAATTGAAGATTGATGATAAAGTTGACAATGAAAAAGAGATTTATGTTGATTAATTAATTCAGTGACCAATAATCATGTGACGAACGAAGTAGCTGTTGAAACAACAGAAAGTGCAGTCATGATTTCATCAAATAGAAAATCTGTGAATTAGTGAGTTTTAACCCTTTAACGACCAGCTAAATAGGCTTTTCCATGCATTTTGGTACACGCTGGTCGTTAAAGTGTTAATGAGAAATTGGTTATTATTGTCATCATTATTCAGAATTTAGTCCCAATTCACGCTGCAGAAACCTTTTAAGCTTGACCTGATAACACAGTGCTCATATTTCTAGTGGGCCTTCTTGACAATAGCGTCATTCTGAGAATCTTGACGATGACGTTGATGATGATGAGGATGCTAATGATGATGATAATGATGATGATGACGATGACGACGACGACGATGATGACGGTGATGATGGTTGTGGAAGTGATGGAGTTGGTGACGGTGATGGTGATAATGATGATGACGATGATGATGACGATGACAACGACGATGATGGTTGTGGTGGTAGTGATATCGTCGGTGACGTTAACGGTAATGGTGATAGTGATGATGATGATAATAATTACAATGATTATGACAAAAAAAATTATTCGTTTACAATAGCTGTATGATTAATGCTGGTTGACAAACGACATCGTTGCTTACAATTCGTGATTATTAATCAAGCAAAAATGTAACTTAAAGGGGTAACTTCACCTTGCAGTCTCACGCTAAACCAGGGCCGCCAATTTCATGAGTATGCATGCCAATCATACCGATTTTCAGATTGCCATAGAGGTCTAGCAGCTGGGTCTGTGGTCGTCGATTGAGAAGTCAGTTAATGTGACTGTTATGGAACAATGAATTAGATTGAAACAGTGCCTCTCTTTCAATTTGCGTTTGTGTCAGTACGTGTATATATGTTCTTTGCGACCCATATTATTATTGAAATGCAAATGAACTAAGTCTTCACCTAAAATAGTGGGCCCATTAAAATAGAGGCACTGTTCCAATAATTCATTGATCTCTGCGTTAATCCATAGCGTAGCATAATTTTACAGGCCAGGGTCTAGACCCGTGTTCATGTAATGTGATGTAATGTTATCGAGCATTTATATAGCGCCCCTTGCAGATATCTGCTCAGTGGCGCTCGCTGAATTGGCCATGGTTTCCAGTTGGTCCGCGCACAGTCCCAAGCATTTTAAGACAAATAAGGCGTCAACCATGCACGTGCATCTGCTTGCTACAAAGATTTTACAAATACATTTTAAATACTGTCATTAACTATTACTTTAGCTTGTATTATTACATCTTTGACATGTAATATATATACATATTTATTTATATATATGGGCCCTATTTATTAAAAAAATTTAAGCAATTAACGCAATGCACACAATATTTTGTGTTTTATTCCCTACAATAATAAATAGTACATCAATCAATCAATCAAATTTTATGTAGCAACCCAATAATAAGCAGAATAAAAATGTCAATTATACAAATATTACAATAGCTATCGGGTAACCCACAAAACCTAATTAGAGATCGTAAGCTCCCGCTGGTTAGGCCACACTCCAAAAACGACTACGTCAGAATCAACGTATATTGTAACGTAGTACTACGCTATATATGTCATGAACAATACTACGTTATATTGACTTAGAGACCTCTGTAACGTCGTGAAGTACGTTAGAGACCATTTAACGTAGTACGACGTTACTTGCAGTGAAGAATACGTTGTCTGTCTGCTGATTAATTATACGTTAGAACTTGTCAGGTACTATATACGTATTATATTACGTCAGTTGTAACTAACGTAATACATGCGCTACGATGTATATTACCATATATATAATCGTTAATTGCGCGGCAATATATATATATATATATATATATAGCAGCCTCCATATATATTTGCATATATATATATATTTATTTCGCAACTCTATATAGAAGCCGCGAAATATATATATAGCAACCGTGCAATATATTTATTGCGCGGCTGCTATATATTCATTCATTACAGAGATCTATGTAGCGCCTCTTCAAGGCTACTATTCAGGAGCGCTCCCGATTCCAGCACGTTTAAAAAGAACAGTTTTAAGGCAAGTATAAAATGAGTCTGAGTGCACCCTTGGCGACAACCGCAACGCCAACGGGAGCATGTTCCAGAGCGAGGGGCCAAAAATCCGTGCCGAGTCAGTGCTGACACGCCGAAGCGCTACCATAGAGCCAACTCTATATAATATATATAAGACTAAAAGTATTATACATATGCATGCAATGATTATGGTGATAGGTACGAATAATGTCATTCAATGTATTCATTCCTTGGAGATATACATATAAATAGCAGATAACGTTAAAAACAAACACAATGTCACTATATTGGCATTTCTTTCAGATTTAATAACACATGACAAGTTTCTGATGTCAGTCATTTGATGGCAATGGGTACAAATAATGTCCTCTAATGTATTCATTTATTTGCAAAATTCATACAAATTGCAATAGTCTTTTAAAAAATCGCACACAATGCCTATCATAAGCATTCTTTTAAATTGAAAACAGATAAAAGTTTCTGACGTCAGCCATTTGATGGCGACGGGTACGAATAATGTCCTCCAATGTATTCATTCACTTGTAAAATACATATAAATTGCAATAGCAAACATAATGTCTGTAGAAGAAGTGTAATGGAACCGGCTTACATATATAGTTGCCAAGTTCACGAACCGTTGGGGGATTTTCTTGAATTTTGTATATTCTATGCTCAAAAAATTTCAACACATTTGAGCAATTGTCGGGATAAGACATATTTAAAATCCAAAACAGCTTGAACCAACGATCGATCCCCTCTACAATTGCCGATTTAGCATCGATGAACTTAGTTTCGCCAGCTAGCTTCACACTTGCAACAATGTCGTCAATCTCGCCCTGTATGCATAATAAGCACGGGCGAAAAGACGACAGGCCGCTGTGCCTCAACATCAAGTGATGAACCAATCTGTCGAAGGAAAATAAACAATTTTATTATTTAAATAAATTGAACTAAGGTGATGGTCCATTGATTATGCACATGTGGAGCTTAGGGCTCCTTATCCGTACAAAATATAAATTGTTATAGGTCATAGCCATAGCATAGTCGAGTGGGCCGGGTATGCGTTATCAGTCGCTGGCCATGCAATGTGGTAACGGCACATTTGCAGTGCTATGCCTTGTAGCCCAGAGTCCTTGCTGCCACACATAATATTCTAAGCTCGAGACTTTTCTCTTTGGGAAGGAAGTAGTGCTACATATATCTCAGAAATGAATGAATGAGTGAGGTAATGAAAGAATGACTATAAAACAGTCAAAATACAACGTTAACCGTACAAAGAAAAAAAGATAAAGAAGCAGTAAACAGTACTTTAGTATGTATATATATATATACATATATATATTTATATATATAAAACTATTTAAAAGATATTATGAAAAGAAAATATTTTATAAATTTGTCTAGCGTTTGCTTCATTCGTCATTTGGTGAAATTAGGAACTGTTCAACTCACAGGGACAATTCTACAGCCGCGCTCCAGAAGTCCTCTTCCTGGTGTAGATGGTCTCAAAATCAAGCAGAGAGTTTTCATCGCATACCAGGTCTTCCAGTCTACAATTAAGAATACAAGTTGACATAAATAAACCAATATCATACACCAAGATCACTACACACACATCATTGTCAACGGATATATGACAGCATCGCAGAACTTGGTGGAAATATGGATTCGAACATATCGACTAATGCCTGGTCATAGTGGCACTTACAATATGGATCATAATCACAAATGTTAACATAACAGACAACCAGTTTATATGAAAATCTATACATGTCTAGGAGACAAAAGATACATAATTGTATATATAAATATATATACCAAGATCAACACTAGCTGCCTCCCGAATAGACTCCTGGACAGCTGGAGCTGTGGAATGCTGAGCATGCTTCCAGAGTTGCTCCATCATTGCGGGGAACTCATTCAGGAAATCAATTGCCGTGGACATGATAGTCTCAAATTCCAGGTCAAGCTGAATCAATATCAGAAAAAAGTTTTAGTTAATAAGCTGCTTTGACAGATTAATCACAAATTCATAACATCTTCTAATCCATCAAAATATACCTTCACTGCAAAATTATCATCTCATTGTCGACTCAAATGTTCATATCCTCATTATTTGCCATATTGTTTATTCCATAAACTGGCTGCTCCACATCATGCAATATGCAAATTAACTACGCAAACAAGACAAAATAAATCATTGAAAATTATATTGATTGATCAATTAAATGAATTGTAAAAATCCACGGCCATAAAGAGTACTCTGTGAAAATATATGAAACAGTTAAATTAACTGCAAATTATTACCAGCTGTGGAGTCGACTGGAACTTTAGATATTTCCTAAGAACATCCACCAGTGGAGGCTTTTCCGAGGAAATCCATCTACGCCTTCTGCAGAACGTGGACAACGTTGCAGACTTAATGTCGTCGAATCGCTGCAACGACAACAGCTTGAAGCGGTCACGTTCTGCATCAGCGTCTTTCCCTACAAAACAGTATGCAAACCTTTTTAGTCAGAGCAATACAATAGCTAAACTTGAAGTCAGTCGGATGTCTAGCCCATTAAAGAGCTGAAATCATAATTCACACCTGTCTCAAATGAATTATTATTATTAATAATAAACTGTCATTTATAACTCGCATAAGCAAAATGAATCTTGCACAAAAGCGCGTAACAGAAAAGTCTAATCATAATAAATCTTGAACAGATAAGTTTTCAGGTTGATTTGGAAGAGTGACGGTGTTGACGATTTGCGAATAAAGTCTGGATTACCTACCTAAACAGGGAGTGCAGCCATCAACTCTGCGAGGACACATGTGGCCATCATCATCCGACTGGTTTTCTGCCACTTGTTCTATGTCTGTGGAAACTGGTGACAGCACTAGAGTCCCTGTAGCTGGTCGCTTCTTTAACCACGTGAATTTCTTGTCACCGTCTGTACAAAAAGACGTGTAACTTACAGACGAGAAAGTGAGAACTAATAGACATATGTCCAAAATAGATGTTAACCGTTATTCTTTATAAATACGTGTCTAGAAACCTGAAAGAAGTGAGTAATTAGGTGCATCCTTTGCTGATTTGGCCAATTGCCAACTGAATTTTGACATACATGGTACTAGGAATTTATATTTCTGAATAAATCATTCTGATCACAAAGGATTTGTGGGCCATATAGTTAGCAGTAGGAATAGTTCGGCTGTGATTATGGAGTCATAGTGAATAGTTTGTTCATTTAAGAGGAGACAGCAACCCACGCAGAACGGGTGCTGGTTCAGCAAAGATAAACGTAAAGCCTAGGGTGCACACACTGACACAGACACTCGAAACTTGTGTATGAAGTTGAAATGATAATAGATTTCTTCCAAAAAATGTCCTTACCAGAAAGCTTCCTCGGTAGTCATGCAGACGTCGTGGCAGAAAACCATCGTATGACTTGGGATCGAAAAACACCATTGCTGGCATGTTGATAAGTTCTCCAAGCACTACAGATGCATGAGTAACATGCTGTTTGCTTGGCAACAAGCTGCCTGGTGCTGTTGGTGACCGACCCCAAATCCAAGTCCCTCGCAACTGTCTTAGCACTCTGAAAGACAATAAACATCCAATCGAATTGAACTAATATAACATTTCTATTAATATTTGTACTTAGAAGATCAAATCCGATAAATTTTTGACAAATTGAATATTTCACACACAAAAACAATATTAATAATGCCAACAACAATATTTTTTCTATTTCAGTCTGACTTAACCAACGCCGCCTAGCGAAAAAAACTAGTCAATCTCCAGGGGATACGGTAATTGAACCCACTTTCTACTGCTCTTTGCGCCAGCAATACATGTCACCCATTATTCTACACTACATCCGCATAATAGGCCAATCGTGGTTTGCCACCTCTGCAATTGTCACAATGGTCCAATCTAAGAAAGCTGCCCTAACAGGCTAACCCACTTAATGTTATCAACGTACCTGCTAAAATAAATGTACCAGTAATACGAAGAATAAAACCAACTTACATGATGTTCAGTAATGTAGTGACGAAATTCTGCAGCATCCAAAAAGGGACAGAGTTCAGCTGGCTGTATGGTTCCCCGTTGGTGTCAGCATCTGAGGCAGAGCCATGGTCTTTGCAAGAGTTGTTGGGCTGCCACTCACATTCTGTTGATTACAGATATATGAAATATTCACAAACAACAGAAATTTTAATCAACTGAGATCAAATTAATGTCATCATCTAAATGCAACAGCACACAAAAGTTTCATTAAATGTACTGCTCATGATTTAAAATATCTCACCTCAGCAACTGAACTGCTCCACGTCTCCCCAGGACCCATGGCTATTGGCGCTTCTGTTTGCTGAGACAGATGGCTCAGCAGGTCATACTCTTGGTCAACCTCAGACGCATCTCATTCCAAGACAACCGTGGCTAGGCTTGGATTGCCAAGTTTTGCCTTCACTGCAAAAACAGAGCTCAAATCCATGCAGACTGGTTCAGTGCAAAAGAATCTCAGTACTATTTACAAGTAGCCTACTTCAGGTGACCTGAAATAGTTACGGATGGAAAAATATGATACAGTAAATTCTACAATAAATTTTTAGTGTGGAAAAACCCTTTCTTGCACTGGGGTTAGGCACCAAACGCCTGTCGGGCAGCAGCAGTAGGATCCGACAGACGTCCAGGGAAAACTTAGATTCCTTCCCTAAACTTCTGGTACCCCATGATGCAGTCCTGAGATGTTCCAGAATTCGCCAGTCTGGTGTGTGACTATGACTTTTGGCACAACACTGAGAGAGATTTCCAATGTTGACGACACAATTTAGTTTCAATGACTCAATTTCCACGAACTTTGTGTTTATTCAACATAGGCGAAAGCTGATACAAAGTGTACACAGCAACAACTCATCTAACTACCAGAACTTACTAATCGTAAGACCTTGACTATCTATGCACTTCACTACTTCTCTTTGAGAAACTTGGGACTGAACTGGCTAAACTAAAAACCACAAACCAACTAATCAACTTCGACTACTAACCAGCCTATCAGACGTCCTATTTATACTCTCCTAGATACAATGTATTTCGGATACAATGTAGTCATTAATATTCAAGATACAATGTATTTCGGATACAATGTACATGTGGTCATTAATATTCAAGATACAATGTATTTCAGAATAATGTAGTCATTAATTTTCAATGTATTTCAGATGCAATGTAGTCATTAATATTCAATGTATATCATATACAATGTAGTCATTAATATTCAGGATGCAATTTACTTCAGATACAATGTAGTCATTAATGTTCAAGATACAATGTACTTCAGATACAATGTAGTCATTAATATTCAAGATACAATGTACTTCAGATACAATGCAGTCATTAATATTAAAGATACAATGTATTTCAGATACAATGTAGTCATTAATTTTCAATGTATATCATATACAATGTAGTCATTAATATTTAATGTATATCATATACAATGTAGTCATTAATATTCAAGATACAATGTACTTCAGATACAATTCAGTCATTAATATTCAAGATACAATGTCTTTCGGATACAATGTACATGTGGTCATTAATATTCAAGATACAATGTATTTAAGAAACAATGTAGTCATTAATTTTCAATGTATTTCAGATACAATGTAGTCATTAATATTCAATGTATATCATATACAATGTAGTCATTAATATTCAAGATACAATGTACTTCAGATACAATGTAGTCATTAATATTCAAGATACAATGTACTTCAGATACAATGTAGTCATTAATATTCAAGATACAATGTCTTTCGGATACAATGTACATGTGGTCATTAATATTCAAGATACAATGTATTTCAGAAACAATGTAGTCATTAATTTTCAATGTATTTCAGATACAATGTAGTCATTAATATTCAATGTATATCATATACAATGTAGTCATTAATATTCAAGATACAATGTACTTCAGATACAATGTAGTCATTAATATTCAAGATACAATGTACTTCAGATACAATGCAGTCATTAATTTTCAAGATACAATGTATTTCAGATACAATGTAGTCATTAATTTTCAATATATATCATATACAATGCAGTCATTAATATTCAAGATGCAATGTATTTCAGAAACAATGTAGTAATTAATATTCAAGATACAATGTATTTCAGATACAATGTAGTCAATAATATTCAATGTCTTTCAGCCCAGTAGCTCATAAATATTCAGTAGTACTCTGGAGGGAAGGGCGACACACAGCCACAACCCCGCAAGGCGACATCACCACAAAAGCAACACAAAAATGGCTACATTGCTTACAAAACACAGCTACACACATGTTTACATAATTATATCAACACACAATTTTATATCTTGGAGCTATTAAACACAGTTCTCGTCCACCGCTAACAACTGTGTGCACTGAAAGTGGATGGTGGCCTTTCAAAGCAGTTGACTTCTGAACAACTAGTTTACCACTGAATGCAACATTGTATAAGCATGAAAATGATTAAAAGAGTTTGGAGTTTTCATTTCATCGGGACAAAATAAATTCTCGAATCAACAGCAACAATAACAATTACTTTCCCAATTATTTGGATGACCTTTCTCAGACCTTAAAATAACACAACATCCAGGCTTAAACTGGTAATGGTCAATCAACTCGAGGTAAACAAGGTAAACTCATCAGAACTAAACACACCAATGCATTCACTGATGCACACTGACAACTCATGGTCCAGTGAATTAAGCAGGACAGAAGTGCAGCTTAGAACTACATGTTCAGAAGTGTAAAGCTAATTGCTAAGCAAAGAGTATGCCAACTCCATCTGAGTTCTGTCAGCAATGGTCATACAGATATTTTTTAAGTTGCGGACAGTGGATATAAGTTCCTTTCCAAAGGGATGTTTAGCTTCAAAACGCATACACCAGTACTGTGACAATGGACTAAATTTTCTTGTGAAATCAAGATAGTGCAACAGGAAATGTTATTTAGGCAACAGTTTTTCATTTGGATACAAGCGTTTGAAGCAGGAGTTATGATAAAGAATGAGGTAGGCTAACAAATCCGGCTGGGCAGATGAGATAATAGGTACAAAAATGATATCCAAACAATTGAGAAGCATGAGAAGGAGTTGCCAGTGTTCATCAGATTCATGCAATTTTGACCCAACAACAAGTGGAAGATTTCTCTCTAAACACCAAGACTCAGCTGTCTGTATTCTAAGCTTTGGAAGGTATATTGCCGGCGGTTGACTGTTTTTGTCACTGGGTGAATAATTGAAATGAAGCAATGCAATAATAATTTCAACAAGATTAAGCAAATTCTTATCAATTAGAGACTGGAGTATATGTGCCAACTCATATGGCGCAAGGCCCTCCATGCAGAAGATCATGCATGCAGGCAGTCAACAAACTCTTATCAGTGCAATGAAAGTGACGAAGATCATTAAGAACCCACGAATTCTTAATTCCTGTCAGAGAAGGATTGTAACCAGCATCAGCTAGTCTTGCAATACAATCATATACATGCTTCCTGGTGCGTCTTTCGAAGTCCGAGTCAAGAAATCTTGCTTGAATGTCGTCTTTGTGAGCCAAAAACAAGCGCTACATAGATAGTTGGCTGAAAAACTTTCCAAAAATTCAAAAAGGCTGTGTGCACCTAGGTTATCAGCAGAAAACAAACCCAAAATACCATGCACAGATTTGGTTTCTCCATTGATAGTAACAATTGACCCTCTGTCATTCTCCAGCTGCTGCAATTGCGCAAATAATGGCAGTATAATTTGGATATAACCATATCGCTTGACATCGGAAGAATCACAAACCAACCAAAAAAATTGTTACATGTCTTAGACAGAAGCTCCTGAGGCAGATTCTAATTACACATTACAAACCCTCAAGTTTATGAACTGAAGTATATGACTTCCAAGTGAATTTACATGCTCTTATGCATCGATGAAAAATTGCATAACAAGCCTCTCTGGAAATTTAAGTAAAAATGGATGATTGCAGAAAAATGAACCATCTTCGAAATCTTTCAATAATTCAATGTCTGAAGTGCTTATCTGTGACTTCAGTACGGCTTGAACTGTCTCAATTTCCAGCACTTCCCCAGAAACTTATCTAAAGAAACAAGCTGAAAACTGTCCTCCTCCAAAACAGAACAAAAAGCTTTTCTCTACCACAGGTAACGTTGAACGTCCCGATTCCCAAGAGCAACAGAACAAGGCTTAACATAGTAATCATTCTTCTCGAGCCACTTCTTGCGTTTGTAAACAGTGTCAAGCTCTCTCACAACCTGCTTAGAATTCTCAAGTTTAGAACAAGCTTCTTTGAAAACAACATGCTCGACATCAATCCCCAAGTTCATGCACATTTCATTAACAACAGATAGAGCTGTGTCACAAAATTCATCAAAAACATTACTCGAATTCTCAGCTACAGTCTGAATATTACTCAAAGTAATATTTGGCTTTACCTGCAACATAACAAGAAAGCGCATAATGGATTTATCCAGAGTATCTATAGGGGATGAAAAATCTCTAGCACAAACTAGAGGTTCTTCAAAATCATCGCAGACAGTATCACTACAAAAAGACTCAAAGTCCATGCACTCATCCTTATCTGACAGCTGGTTGTGTCTTTTAAATCCCTGAAAAGACAAAAAAACTCTTGGCCAGTTGTTGTATGTGTAGCCAAGTTGTGATCCAGCAGCAAATTCATATACATTTCGATAATGGCTGAACAACCTCGATGCCTCGCAAGTTATAAACTACAAAACTCACAAAACACTTCATTGCATTCCGAACGACCATACCATGTCTATTTCTCTAACAGTTGTTTTTGTTAGTACACTTTCTACTTTACAGAAATTGGATTCCTGTATGGAATGGAGATTTTATATACAGGATGGGCCAGTAGGAATGCACCAACTTTGCATGCAAATAACTCCGCCAATGTATATATATATATATATATATATATTTATGGCTTCACCCGGGTTTTTATCGGACGAATCCTTTTTTCTCAGCCGCAAAAGGATTCGTTCATAAGTTAGCAGCAATATATATATATATATATATGGCTTCGCACGGGTTGAAACAGATTTACTGATTTTCCTCCCGGAGGTAAAGCATGCAAATATTTTACGTTCCTACTCTTGAGCATGTCACATATAGGCCTACAACTGGTCATGAGCGAAGCAAGGATTTTCTAATGATTTTCTAAGGATTTTCGAGTATGGGAAAGATGCAACGCTTTGGAGAAACGAGTAACATTTTTGGATCGCGGAACCCCCCCTTTATGTTTCTTATCGGGTGCCAAAAAGGATTCGTTCATAAGTTAGCAGCAATCGCTCCAGTTGATCAAAAGTTTTTAGAACATAGATACACATTTTTCTGTCTTATATGTATAGATATATGATATAATATATAATATAATATAATATTATATAATATATAATTCAATTCAATTAAGGTCTATTTGGCAATCCAATATGCTAACATGAGATCTAGTATAAAAAAAAAATTTTTGATTACACCGGAGACCCAATTAAGGACGGAGGGTTCCGCATGGTAGGACCTTCAATAAATTAGGTACAAAGTAGTTGGGTATAGAGGCCAAAAGGAAAGTAGAGTGGGTGAAAATGAGATTATGAGAGAAAATGAGAGGAACAGGCTTAACAAATCTTAACTAACGAATATGCTAACATTAGGCGAGTAAAGGTAAATTATAAGTTAATGGGGATTGCATATTCAAGGTAGCTGACCACAATCGGTAAATGAAGTAGGTAACGACAAAGTGATTGTTTTAAAATATAATTTATCTTATCAGGAGTATTACAGGAAAGCCCTAAATAGATTTCTCAATGATGAGGTTCGTGCATACATGTATGCCAACGATTGTTAGAAATGGGGTTGAGTTCACAGTAATCGTTACAATTCACCATATATAATAACAGATTTAATCTTGTTTCTGAATGAGCTGGGAAGGAGACGCAAATTGGCAGAGATAGAATTCCAAATTCTAGAACCTCTGCACTTGATGGCCATTTGTCTAGTGTTTGCCTCTCTGGCATATAGGTGTTAGGATTTATACTAAGGTGATACAATAATCCTGCATTGGGCGTAAAATAATCAGGGAAGATACTTGGTAGGGAGTTATGAAAGTACCGATGCATAAATAGGCTTAATCAATTATTTCGCCAAACATTCACCACGCCACAAAAAGTCGTTGTATATCGGCAGCGTACAATTAGTACAGGTGCAATAGCAAACGTGGAAAATGGAGACTGTATAGATTGGATAAACGATGAAGAGTTGTATCTAAATTGAAAATTCACTTAACAGGATGACGCGATCCTAGTGCACTGTTTATTCCATGAATGAGCAGTTTGCTTCTCCGTGGGAGAATGGAAAGGCATAAATTCGGATTGTTTCAAGTTAATGATTTTAAGCATTTATCTTTTCATCAATGTAACGATTCTAACAGCTTTCATCTTGTGGTGTGCATAATGAGTGTAAAAATTATATTTTCTCTATTTTTCGTCATCGTACTATATAGTTTTAATTATTTTTAGGCTATGGTTATAACTGCTAGTTTGATAATTATAAGAAAATTTGCATACAACATTCTGGACTTTTGGTTTTTTCGGTAGTGGAAAGCTTTGTGACGTCATATCTGATGGGGTTATGACTTTCTGATTCTTCGAAGCGGAAATCACCCCATGCCGTGAAATATATTCCAATGAAAGTTGCCGACAGTTGCAAAACGAATATCAAATTTAACGAACACGGAATATGCGAGTGTTTTACTACCTTTATTATACAACTCTACTATAGTATTATGTATGTATATATATATATATAAACTCATGTACTATGGCTTATATGTATATGCATACACTGTATCAAACATTAAAAAAACCATCGTAAAAATAACGGCGGAACGCCGTCACCTATGAAACACTCAAATAAACGATGTCCACCCTCAAAATTACGAGCACCATTATTTCATATTTTACAGTGGTGACGGTGAAAAAAACGATCATCGTCAATTATAATTATTACGGCCGTCGCGATAAAAACGGCGTCGACTCTCCAATAAACGCTTCGCCGTTATTTTGATTTCTACGACCGCCACGGTCGTAGGCCACCTACTTAAAGCAGTGTCGTCGTTAAACAAACGCTGCATTGTAATTATTTTACTACTATGGCCTACATAAAGCATATGCCTCTAAGAAAACGAGCTTCATAATTCATTATGGGGTCGATAACAACTGATAAGCAACTTCATTTAATCCATTTGACTTCTTCCTCTACATGAATTTTGTTGTTTAACACTGAGCCTCGTAGTTTTTATAAAATTCATCTGAATATTAAAAAGTAAGACAGTAATGACAAACAGAATTCAGACGGATTTTTATTTAGAAAAAAGCACTAAAAATTCAATCACAGTAAAAATGCCCAAATAATAGAGTCTAATAAAAGCTAGAAAAAATAGTGATGAGGGAAAGCACACGAGGACAGACCATCTTTGGCCTTTTGACGATAGCATCATCATTAAATTTGTTATGGTGTCCATCACAGCTGATCAGATACTTTTTAAAATCTGTTTGACGTCTTCCACTACACCTGCTTTTTTATGGTGAGCATCTTATTAATTATACAAATCATCTGAATATTAAATAGCAAGCCCATAATGACAAACATAATTCAGTAAAATTTCTATCTAGAAGAATGCACAATAAAAATGTCCATTTTTATAACCTCAAATCAAAGTTTTCAGAATAATTGACGAGGGAAAGCATGAAGTATGCAATGATAAACATCTACGCCATTTAGTGATTGTGTTTAGACTCTCACTACTCTGGGTTCAATTGAACGAAAGACCTGAGCAAATGCAGACACAATACATATTAAATATAGACAGAAAATAGAACGCAAAAGTATGGTATAGAATAGCAACAATGCTGCTAAAAATTGCAAATTAATCATAAGGGTCTAAATTTTTAATGATCAAAGGTTCGTGGTTAGCTTGCTGATTTTATCTGTGATTGATGATGCCAAACTTATCATTACCATGTTGAGTATACTTGTTATGCAAATGGTGATATTATATATATGCTATGGCATATATATAATACTATATATATATTTAATGTCTGGTGCTGCATTCTAAATGCAAGATATAATATATTTACCAGGGTTATAACTTTTTACAACCTCTCATTCTTGTTTCATAGTTGGATGAATTTTTGCCCAAGAACAAAGAATTTAACTGTCATTTCAATATGTTTTTTAAACATGTCATCCCGAAATCAAGATATTGTACCTTTATGGAAAGTGTGCGCAAAATTTTGCGCTGTGCAGTGTGCAGGCATATGAGTGTAATTGTTTGTTACCTTATATTGCATTCACTGCAAAATATGCTTATAATACAATCCAAGGAAAAGCAAGCAAATGGTCTTATTAGTAGCACATTATATACAATGCTGTATACAATGCATTGCCTATTGCTTATAGAATAAATCAATAGTTTTCAGTTTTCTTTGTTTTTGCATACAACATTAGGTTCCTGCATCACTATTATACATGTATGATTGATTACTGATAGATTCTTGGTATCTTGAATCTTACTTGTTAGTGGACTTCATCAAGTCGGTTGCAACTTTAGTTTTGTTAACTAACACTCTCTTCTCCATCTTCGCTTGTGCGTGCACCAACCATTGGTGACTTTATTAGCTTCACGCATGTGCGTTGTTTTGCTATTTGTTCTAACATTCATTGAAATAATTAGCTAACATCGTGTAGCATATCACAGAGAGCGCCTCTCCACTTTGATTTATTTATATTCGTTGTCTTTAGAGTTTAGACTCAGGACCCCAACCACTCGATGCAAGATCCTAGGATGTTGTTGTTAATGGTGAGGTCAATTCATCATGCAGTATTCGTCTCCTTGCGGGGTGAATTGTTTTCTCAATTGTGAGTACCCCACTATCTAATTGTATGGATGGTACAGTCTTTTTTGTTTTCAGTGGATAGCCATTGTGTACATCACGTACCTTTTTGTATTATAAAAATGTCTACTCAAGGCGTCATATTTCTCTTATCTCCTGACTCATTCATCAGCATTTTTCTAAGTCCTGTTCGTATTATTTGATTCGACACATGTGGGAAATTCAATTTATTTTCCATAATTTTTTAACTTCCTGGGAATTACCGCAATTCTTTCCTTTTACTCTTTGATATATGTTCCAAAGAACTGGTACTGCCCAAAATTCTGCATTTGGGTTGGCATTCTGCCTATTTCCGTTTGTTCTTCCTCCATTTCATTGCTTAAATTTCACCAGATCATTGTTCCAGATATTCTTATTATTCTGAATGGTAACATAATTTTTGTATAATGACAACGAAAAAAATTTAAGAAGTTCAATTTTTGCAAATAGTCATATAATTATATATAATAATAAATTATATATATTTGTGTAAATATATATTTTTATAATTGTATATAGATATTTAATGCATTACACCAAAGTTTTTATAGGAACTTCCAGAAAGTTTTAAACAGTTGCAGAAAACATATAACATTGCAATCACTTCGTTAGATGCGTGGTGAAATGGTAATAAACACGTTTGATATGTGGTGAACATTTTTATTACTGATAGGAATATTAGCCTCTTTCATTGCTTTCAAACAAAAGTTCATCGAACTATGATAAACGAAATCATTTTTTCCAAAAAAATGCTAACGTTATAACTCTGATTACTAGTGTATAATGTATATCCTATCCTTACATATCCGCAAATGTATACATATATATATATATATACGATGACACGCTTCGGCTTGGGTTTCAAACGGTTCTTAGTAAATGGGCAACATAAGTAAGCTACTTACAAACGTTAGAGCAATAAAATAAATGTTTTAAAAATTGTAAAGAAGTTAATGTAAACAAATTCGATTTTTCAAGATTACAATCAATAGCACCCGTTGATATACATGTAGTTCCTTTGTTTGACACTTGTACGCCAGGTATATACAATTTTACAGATATGTTATGCATATATATAATTTTATGTATTATATAAATTGTAATAATATTAAAGCACCATCCACTAAAGTGTATGTTGTATGGTAATAAGGCACTTAAATATAGGCTACTGTTAGATTTGAGAATTAACCTTCGTGCTGCACTCTCTTTTCGTAACTTTATATATAATCCTTTATGATATTTACATATTATAATTCCATTATATATACAAAATTAGAACACGCAGTCTTTAAGGCCTTGGCCTAAATGGAACTCATCATGCATGGGTTCGAGGTTTAATCGGTACATTTTCTTAGCTTCGTTATTTGAGGGCGTAAGGTGAGTCCAATCCCTCGCGGTTGCATTTTTCAACCGATAGTTTATCTGACCAGAATAGCTGAGTTTGTTAGGGCACACAGTTGGAGCATAAATATCGAAGCAACGAGTTTGAATTCCTGCAGACAGTCCAATACGCTAATTCGTATACGCCACCGCACTCCAATATCGAGATATATATTTGTAAAATAATAATATGAATATTAATGTATAGATGTGAACATGAATACGAATACGAATATAATATACGCTTAAAATACAAAAAATTCATTTTATATTGGCATTGTCAGAACTACAAACAACCAAATTTAAAATGCAAACGTGAGCAGCAAATATAAAATATGTACGTATCTTGTTGTTTACTCTGGTAATGTAGCATAATTAATTATGTGCCTTGTAGGCAAAATACACGAACATATATACACGCACACTCCCACTTATCAAATCAAAATCCTTTTATTTGCCCTTATCTTTGTATACATACAATACAAATTATAATAATTATTGCTATTGCTATACGACGCAAGATATTATATGAAATTAGACTCGAATTTGAACAGTGAGGATATATTATTATTATTATTACCGAATTTTGATACCGCCCTTCTTCCAACATCTTTTGCTCAGACGGCGCAATTGCAGTTGTACTGCTGAGCAATGGTGCGCGAAGGACTTGCTCAAGGTCCCTACGCCCCGGACGAGGCTCGAACCCATGCGCTCAGCACACACTGAACGCTACGGGCTGACCGCTCTAACCGATCAGCCACTGTGCCACAACAATATACATACAAAATCTTGATTCCGATGGATTTTTGACCAACGAATTTCGGTTGTATAAAATTAATCACGCGACACTTAATCTCGTGACACTTAACCTCACATATTATAATTACGCGACACTAATATCGTGATATATAGGCCTAATCGCGCGTCACTTAATCTCAAATTACAACTAGTTTGCACCATTGCTAATTTATGTGGTTACAAATAATTAGACCCCATGTTTAATTACAAGCCGTATTACTGATAAGAATGTGGTTTCAATGGAAGCTGAAATACTCGCATGATAGTGATAATGAGAGTGTATTTCAATCAGTTTACGTGATAAACTCCCATAATAAATATGCATAGGTGAATTAAGCTATACACTGTTAGACAAAAAGGTGGAGAAGTCATGGAATCTTCCACGAGTCGGTGGAAGCCCCTCTTCATCTGTGATCTTTGGTGGACATTTCCACCAATCGACTGTTGCTTTGTTTCAAACCTCACCAGTGGTGGAATTGTCCACGCATTTAAGAATTTAAGAAACTCTATACTGTGACTCATCGTATACTCGGCCGTTCTTCGCGGCCTTTTGACCTCCGACTTGATGAAACCCGTAGTGGATGCACTTCTGACTGCCTGTTCAGCCTAGCCTCATTTTGGCGGTAGACCTACTCTGAACTCCATATTAAATATTATACTTAGATACAACCTGTGAATAAGGCCCTGAGCGTATTATACAAATGCTTCATTAGATATGAAGCTTCCCTTTAAGATTACGAGCATAACTATTCAACTGTACAAGTGAGTAGTTCCAGTTCTGTAGCATTACAATAATAATGCATCTTCTAGACAATTATAAAGCTATTGACAACACAAGGAGGAAGACAGACACTGTCAGACAGTCTAACAAACATACAGCCAGACAGGCAGGCAGCCAGGCAGACTGAAAGACAGACAGGCAGACAGACAGACATACAGGCAGGCAGACAAACTGACCTTCTGCTTTAGGCAGATAGGGTAACAAACGCACAGCCAGCCAGGACAGGTAGACAGACAGACAGACAGACAGGGAAGCAGACAGAAAGACAGAAAGACAGGCAGACTACCAGATAGGCAGGCGGGCATGGAGACAGACAGACCAATACGAAACAGAAACAGATGACGATAGCGGGGAAGACAAAGCTAAGAATCAAGAGGCTTGGAGACAGGCAGAGCCGACTGCACATTTGCGAAGACTGGGCTCTTCCGAATACAGTTACATGTATGTATATGCCACTGTGCCAAATATTAGTTCGCGCTCAAAATCGTATCTTGGCTTGGGTAATCCTTTCTTGCGAATCTCAAGCTATAGGGCCAATTTTGGAACATTCTTTAGAAAGAACTCTTGTTCCTGAGTTTGGGTCTGTAAATTTCAAAGTCAGAGTTTCGACGCCTACTTTCTACAATCACAGATGATATGGAAGAAGGTAAAAACTGACTTTCTTCTTTATATGGTTTGGCTTATATGATTGGCACAATTTGTTTATCTGTCTATCTGGTTCTCCGTCTCGCAGCATGTATCAAGTACACAATTTCTAAAATTCCATCCATCCATCCATCCATCCATCCATCCATCCATCCATCCATCCATCCATCCATCCATCCATCCATCCATCCATCCATCCATCCATCCATCCATCCATCCATCCATCCATCCATCCATCCATCCATCCATCCATCCATCCATCCATCCATCCATCCATCCATCCATCCATCCATCCATCCATCCATCCATCCATCCATCCATCCATCCATCCATCCATCCATCCATCCATCCATCCATCCATCCATCCATCCATCCATCCATCCATCCATCCATCCATCCATCCATCCATCCATCCATCCATCCATCCATCCATCCATCCATCCATCCATCCATCCATCCATCCATCCATCCATCCATCCATCCATCCATCCATCCATCCATCCATCCATCCATCCATCCATCCATCCATCCATCCATCCATCCATCCATCCATCCATCCATCCATCCATCCATCCATCCATCCATCCATCCATCCATCCATCCATCCATCCATCCATCCATCCATCCATCCATCCATCCATCCATCCATCCATCCATCCATCCATCCATCCATCCATCCATCCATCCATCCATCCATCCATCCATCCATCCATCCATCCATCCATCCATCCATCCATCCATCCATCCATCCATCCATCCATCTATCTTGCCAACTGAAGCCTTGCTGTGTGTGGTATGGTGACAATTTTATGTCTTCCCATCAGGTTGGTGTTGGAAAGTGCATGATACCATAACAAATGCTTTATGTTCCAACTCCATTACTTTGTGACTTTTCTACAACATCTGAAATAAATCTTTGAAACTTAATCTTTGTATTTAAGTATTACTGTATTAAGCTCTTTTTTGTTTTATGCAATCAGGTGTGCATCAGATCAGGAGGTTCAGATTGTGTGTCATACCCTTGTCATCACTTGCGATGTCATGAAGCCAGAATCGAGATTGGTTTGAATATGTAAGTATTCAACATGTGAATTAGATTCCGTTAAAAAAATTTTTTTTAATTTGTGACTGTTCAGTGCTTTAGATGTAATTAAGGTGATGTAATCAAACATTTATATAGCGCCGCTTGAGACATCAGCGCTCTCAACGAGCGTCTGTGCTTGGGAACGGGAACAGGAAAGTCCTAAGGTGTCTCCGGAACTGACAAGGTGAGAGGACTAGTAATTCCAGGTGCAAGGACTGTGGAGTGTGGAAGACAGTTCCAAGCTGAAGGGACAATGCAGACAGAGCTCATTGGACCGTGACAGAGTGGATGCGAGGTACAACCAGGAAGCCACGAGTGGAACATCGTAGAGAGGCCCTTGCAGGTAAGGAGGGTACCAGAGTGCAGAGAAGCCTCAGGTAGGTCGGGGCCACCCCAACTAGGTGCATAAGGGAAATTGTGGTGAATTGTGTGCACTGTTGAATAGAAGCAATGTATTGAGTCTCAAATGAAGCCTGATATATTGGATTCAAAGGCTGGGATCGTTGCAGCAATTCATATCAAGATGTTATAGAAATGATCCTGTTCGTTAATTTGCATTTTTATTTGAGGTTTTTAGGTTTAAAAACCTAAGAAATCTAGGTCTTTTTAATCGAATTGTACAGCTCTAGCTCTATGTTGGCATTGCTATGGATTTTCTAACATATTAATATACCTGTTACTCAGCTTATTAACCTTCTTGCTCCGTTGAGATGAAGGTCTATAATTCCCAAGTCACTAATATTTTTTGTCTTGCTAATATTATGTTCAATGATATGTGAGAGAATTTAGTCCTTCCAAATATTCTTTTCTGAAATGGGGTTTTCTTCAGTTGTAAAAAAACAGATAATGTCAATTCCTAAACTTACTGTTTGCGCCGTTTGCATATAAGTTTTTAATGGAAAACATTGGAATTCAAAAATTTTATGCCCTAGTCTGCTGAAATAATTTAGCCTCGTATTGCATCAAGTGAGAAGCTATATTCTTGAATACGTTTTAAGTCTTTTGATTGTATCATATAATGCTTGCTGCATGTTCTTTCAAATAATGTAATATGTTCAGTATTTTCATGATTAGAATATCTTTTGCTTTCACCTCGTGTATGTGGTCTAATTCTTATATTTAGCTTTTCATATCAAATTCAGTGACATTAACACGTTGTGACTGTTGTTATAAGCTGTGATATTGTCGAGTTGATTTTTAATAAATGAATTTGATCGATTGAGTGCTTTGATACGAAGCCTGTGGTGGTCTTTTAAAATAGTTATCTGTCGTTAAGTTGTGTGGATATAAGCTACCATGCATAACGGTTAGATTAGGTGGAAAATACTCTGAGTTAGTGGCATTTTCCACCTTTCAGATAGGGCGAGAAGTTCCCTGAGTTACTGGCATATTCCACCTGTCAGGTAGGGTGGAAAGTTCCAAGTTATGATGGAACTTTCCACCTAAAGTCAAAGGTGGAACTGGACCACCCTGTATTAGGGTGGAAATATCTCCACCCTAGGGTGTAGTTTGTGGACCACCAATTTTAGTGGAATCTTCCACCTTTTCTTTAACAGTGTAGGTTGAACTAAGCTAAGCTATTGAGCGCGATTAAGTGTCACGCTATTACATGTCGCAAGATTAAATGCATCAAGATTAAGTGTCGGGAGATTAAGTGTCGTCGAGATTAAATGTCGTTGTTTAAGTGTCGCGTGATTAAGTGTCGTGATTAACACCCGAATTTCTGCTTATCGATTTGCGGGGGGACTCAGTACAAATTAATTGGTCATTAGGTATGCGATAAATACCTCCATGTCGAAATCATGCAACCTAGATATACCCCATTAAACATTTCTCGGCTTGTTTTCACGATTCCTTCTATCTGTCACTGATTTGAATTGAAGCCGAGGACTTCGTTATTACACTGCCAGTGGCCCAGTGGGCTTTTGGTTCCCTGGTTTTAACACAACTGAGCCATGTCCTATCACGTGCAAGATATTGATTTAGCATACCTTGAAAGTGCAAAATTGTTTATTCCAGCCTTCATTTGGATTGCGTTCGAAGCTGTTTCTTACACGGTTGTGCAAATTAGTAAGCTGACCATTAGTTTTGGGATTTATTTTTTAGAATACATATTATGTGCATGTAGATCATTGTTATATAAGTATGCCTATATGTTAGTATATATATATATATATATAAATTAACATATAGGCCTACTTATATAACAATGATCTACATGCACATTATATATATACTAACATATAGGCCTACTTATATATATAAGCATATATATATATATATGCATGTAGATCATTGTTATATAAGTAGGCCTATATGTTAGTATATATATATATATATATATATTATAACATTGTATATATATATGTATTGAGACATTGTAACATAATATACACAGATAACCAATTATGATGCCAATCAATATATATATATATATATATACTAACATATAGGCCTACTTATATAACAATGATCTACTTGCACATAATATATATATATATAGTATATATGTTAGTATATATATATATATAAGTAGGCCCATATGTTAGTATATATATATATGTATATATATATATACATTTATTGGCATCATAATTGGTTATCTGTGTACATTTTGTTACAATGTCTCAGTCTTGCAGTTCCCGATTATGTGCCCTGTTATCAACGCACGTCTGTTGTCATGTCCAGCTGTGTGCCATATGCGTCAAACAATGCGTCATACACTGCCGTTTCCCAGCATCTTTGACCCTATTGAGATGGACTACCCTAATTGTCCCCTCTGGAGCAACTACAGTTGACAAGGTCTGACCGTAAAGCACCGCGATACTTTGGTATCGGCGATCTTTTAGCGGTATCGCAGCGTGTGTCGCGATAGTTTTGTTGGATCGGTATCGCGTGAGTATAGCGATGCTCTTATTAGCCAGTAATCGATACGCGATACCAATACTTTTTTTCACCGTAATAAAATATTATAATATTTCACTTCCACTTGAAATATTTGCCCAATGGACGGTTTTGGATTCTGCGGAGAGAATCTCAGAGGACGGGGGCGTAAATGCAAGGATATGTTTTGCAAATGTACATTTATTGGCTCTGAGTTATACTCATGTGCTTGCACTGTGTGGTTATGAACATATCCTTGATAAATTTGTTGCTGAAATTGAGGAGTTGAGCACTCTTGGTTTTGATGGTGTGTTTCCTATTTTAGGCAAATGTACAGTTTATGCAGTGTCTTTAATAAAAGAGGCATAAAGGTACACAGACGTCTTGATAAGGTACACACTACTGTGCAACCTGTAAAATACAGCTATGCACGGCACTGTGCAGTCAAAAATACACTTTTACTGTGCACAAACGGGGTAAGAAGGTACACATTACTGAGCTGTTAAGAAGAACACTTATGTGCAATAAAAAAACCTACACACTATTGTGCAAAATTAGTCCACATAAATGTGGTCGAGTGAGAGCTACACACTGGTGTGTATGAAATCGTGTAGGAAATATCCACACTTTCAGCGAGAGTGTATACCCGCTGCCACCTGTGTACAGTTCTGCTCCATTTCAGGTACGACAATTGGACATCATTTATTTATACATATCATCACCAGAGGGCAGTGTCAGGAACTGATGATGATGACGATGACGATGACAATGATGATGATGATGATGATGATGACGACGACGACAGCAAAAAACACTACTATGATGATGATGATGATGACGAGAGGATGATGATGCTGATGACGACGGCTGCGACAACAACGACGACGAAGGCGACGACGACGACGGCGACGGCGATGACGAGACGACGATGACGATGATGATGATGATGACGCGTATTGTACTGCATGCACGCTTTGTTGCATCATATTTCATATTCGCCAGATGACGCGAGCGAATGGAATCTTTGTTTAATTTGTTTCGCAAACCGTTTGACGTTCTAGTTCATTGCGCCATCTTGTCAGTTGGTCTTGCATTATTTAAAATTTTAATGCAAGTTAAATTGGTTCTAATAAGGAAAAGGTACAGGCATGCATCAAACCAATTTTTATTATTCAAAATGACACCATTATTTGCATAATTTTATGACCGCGTGAATTCGTTTTGCAGCATCCGAATGATTCCCTCTTTAACTTGCGTGACCCTTGTTTAGTAATCTTAAAAACTTCTAAGGCGACACTCAAAAGTCAAATGCGGGCACATTTCACCGCACTCATTTTGTCGAGCGAACAAGAGCGTACCTTATAGTGAAAAATCTTCTATAAAAGGAGCTCGCTTATAGAAGCAGTGTTTCCTCTAATTTTCTGGAGATCGTGTGCGCAAAAACAATTTTTTGGCAACATTTTAGAAACAGTTCACGTGCACTTTTGTGCGCAGGTTCGGGCTGAATGCGATGGATATTTAAATTAAGGAAGTATTTAAGTCTATGGTGCCAAGTTCTACTCTGCCGTCTAGAATGTAACTTGTAATTCGCATGAGCATTTCCAGATGAAGTTCTTCTAAACGGTTACCGGTAGGCATATGTAGTTTTGCCTATTCATTAAACTGAAACCGCTTTCACAGTCAACACGTGAAGCTAAAAAAAAGTTCCTGCAATATCCATCAGCATTGAAAGATCTTGAAACTGTTCACTCTGAAGTGCAAATGCAGCCATTTCTAGATAATTAGGCCTATAGATTAATGTAGGTTACCCTTAATCCTCTTGGTTACAACAAATATAGGGCCTAGTCGTTGTACTGTTGAGTAATAGCACAAATGTCATCGTTTCCCAGAAGATCCTTGTATTTTGAAGAGAGACTCTTAATTATTTGCTCAACACCAAAATTAAAACTAGTCAACACTGTGCAATAGCTTCATAAGATTAATCTTGAACTTCATTTTGGGGTAATCTCTCTTCCTTGCTCTCGGCGTATTTTGTTTCTACTATTTCATTAAGCCATTCGTCGTTGAATGATGGCGAACAGTTTTCGGTTTAAGTACTTTAGACAGAGACATTTTTAGACGGTCGATTAAAAATCTTTTATTGCTACTGCTAAATACTTTACATTTCTCAATTAAAAGAAACGAGCGCAACCTGACTGTAACTAACACAGCAGCCCGGGTCCGATTTGTCAAAAAAGAAGCAGGGGTTCGAAAATATAATTATACAAAAACGACCTAATAATAATTTATTAAGACGCAATGAATTTTTTTTCGCGATTTGCTCCTCGCGTTTCAAACCCCTTGATAAGTCTGATTAACACAGAAGAAATTATAGAAATAGCCAGCATTTCAAACTTTCCTTATTTTTTGTCAAGTAATGAACTTCCACAATAAGTCAAGATTCTGCACTGAATAGCAGTGTGAGACGATGCAAGTTTGACAAATGAATACATTTTAATAATGATAATAATAATAATAATTAATAGGCCCATCATGTCAAGCAACCACATGGAGTCTACAAAAACATTATGCAAAACTTATTTTTAACATTTCCTAATCCTTAATTAAAAAAAGCGTTTATTATGTTCACATAATTTTAAACTTTCATATAACAAAATAAAAAGCCTTGACATAGTCTACAATTAAAATTCAGTTAACTTAGCATGTCGGGCAAGTGATCTATGCCTATATACATGTTAAATTACTGTCAACAAAACGTGTTAACAGGCCTACTGCAAGCTACCTGTCGTAATCATAATTATACACACTTTCAGGAACCCATGCGCGGGGCACCAGCTCATTAACGAGCAATGAAATCTGGGAACTCGCCTGATATCTACATGTCTTCGTTGAACAACTTTGCGTAGGCCTTGTAGGCTTACTGTAGCAACAGCACACCATGTCGCATTTTAAATTTATTCATAACACATGCGTAATTAAATTTACTCAAAAGTTTAAAAGGTTTTTACAAGTAAATTATGTTACAGTATATGTACTGAGTAACTTACCTTCTAGCATTCGGACATTTGAAGAAAGAAGAAATCGTTTGCTGACTGCTAACTCGCATCATTTCTGTTTTTTAAATCGAACGCTGCGGCAAGGCAGAATCCCTTAAATGCCCGTTTTGTTATATGTATTTTATATAGTCCTACGGGCGCGCAGGAATATTCAATTGATTGCTTGATGCTGCCTACTGACTCACAAAGTGGAGTAGTATTAAGTTTCACATTAACGACTTACTTCCTCATCGAAGCTTGGGCTAGTTCCGAAGTTAGCTTGGGGGTGGCGGAATATTTGAAAATCTGGATGAACGTGTGTTTTATATGGCATATAATGCGAGAATATGGTTTCTAAGCGTCGCTCCATGCATTAAGTGTCAAATATTTATGTTTATACATTTACGTGTTTGTATAGCCTATATATATAATATATATATGTAGTCCTTACATCAGGCGCTTAGCCGCTAATTTGTCAAAAACAACACATACGAGCAGGGCGGCTAATTGCCCGTTTCTGCTGAATTCATTCCGTCTCGACTCAAATCATTCCGTCTAGGCTCAAATCATTTCTTCACGACTGAAATTATTTCGAAGCCTGACAGTCCATGGCCGGAAAAATCTGTTTCGAGTAATGCCTGTGTGCTCAATGAATGTGAGGGGGTCGAGTCGACCCCCTCGGGGTCGATCAGACTTTATTAGCTCAGGGGTCAAGGGATAGAAGCATGGGGGTCCAACCCCCTTGACCCCCCCCCGACAAATCGAACACTGACAGCAGCAGAATGGCGTCATTATTTTTAGCTGAAAGTTTATCGATGGTGCGTGGCTGCATTAGCTGAGCAACATACGGGTATCTTGGCAGTGCAAGAGCTTCAAATAGAACAGGAGCTCATGAACCTCAGCCCCCTAAGCGTGGCAATAGCACACCAGTTATACTAAATATAGTAGGCTAAAACGTATTTTAAAGCAGATAACTGTACGTCATTGTAATTAGCTTTCACTTTATTTGCAATTTTCCATTCTGCCTAGCTAACTGTTGGTTTAGAGTTCACCTAAATATTTATTTTCCGGGGAAAAATTTTGTGTGCGCACACTAAATTCTTGTGTGCGCTGGCTCCACGACCCGTGTGCGCGCGCACATGCGAACAGCTTAGAGGGAACACTGCTTAGAAGCACGCCATGCATGTTTACGGCCAGAAACAGCTATAGTTTATAATTATTATAATCTCTGTTTAAATCATAGGCGGAAACTTGGCTCTGAGTTTGGGGGGACAGATCGAAAAATTTGAGTTCAATTCCCAAACTACAACAGCAGCTCAGTCTCGATATTTTGCTTCAATCGGTCCCTGTCTGTGAAATGCGCTTTCTCCATCTGTTCGCTCTAAAATTCCATCTCTTATCCTCTTTTGCATTTCTCAAAACCTACTTCTTCTTGGGGACCTTGCGCACTGGCAGCGCTTCTGAATGGTTCACCCTACTGGAGGCGAATTATAAATACTTAAATACAATACAATTGCTTGCTGACTCGCTTTGTCTACTAGTTTAAAGTGAAGTTGTATCGATTAAAAATAATTTGTGGTTAAAAAGAAGTTTGATTGACGCAAATATATTTTGCTTAATTTAATAGAAGTTCAATATAAGTTCAAACACTGCCAATAACATCATCGCAAATTCATACATGTACTGTACTTGTAATCATGCCACAGTCCGCTCAGTGTGAAATTAAACTAAATTATTATTATTATTAACTAGTATTAGTATTATTATTGTTAGTATTATTATTTTTGTGTTGGATTGATGATAAATATAGTTTCCATTCAACATTTACATGGGAGAAATCGTCCCTTGGTCAGATGTTAGGGAGGAAATGTCCTACACTCATTTTGGAAACGTGTATAGCTAACAATTTTTTAGATGAGAAGTTAGCAATCTTTGCAACAGTAGATGGCAACAGGAACCAAAAACAAGAAAATACACAACTTAAAGTGGATATGTAACCAATTGCTGGTTCTTTGTAGTAGGCCTAGTACCAGACTACTAACTTGTTTCATAATCTGAAGCTGTAACAATAATTTATAATTTATTTATTATAATAAATACGTTATAATTAGTTTACATTGTTACAATAACTTAAAAGTTTGTTAAAGACTTGATGATATCCCCCCTAAGACTTAAAAATATCCCCCTACCTGAAATTGCAGCATTTGCCTCCGAACCCTCTGTCTTAACACCTTTGATCTTAGACATGTAAGATAACATTTTTTGTTATCTGTTTTTTTTAAATTTAAAATCATTGAATTTTTGCGGAAATTCTGCATCATGTTATTTTGGTGTCGCCCCTCTGATGGTTTCACCCGGTGCTGTCTGCCCCTGCCCCCTAGTGACGCCACTGACCAATTCTGCACAGAAAAATCTGAGATATTATTCTTATCATTATTAAAAGAAAATAGGCGTCGTACAATATAACATTCAACAATCAGTTCTTATTCCTAGACTTTAAGCCTAACTCGTAGCAGTAGTCAAAGAACCGTGCGATTTCTATCCTCCCAATTATTTTTAAATTTGTTGAAGGGTTTATTTTTCAAATTATTAGGCCTTCTATGATTATCTCTATTATCAAGGATTTCGCTTCCTCATATATTCACAGATCATACCATCCATGTATATAGCGGCGATGTGCGGTAGGGGTCTCCGACAATTGTTGAACAGCTTTCTTCTTGAAAAATCGGATGGACTGGCACTTGCAGCTTTTCTTTTTTCTGATCAGCAAACTGGCAGAGTCCTATTCTGATGACTGGAGGTTACTGCACCCACTCAGTACCGTCCTTGCGGCCTGGACAATATCGTTAACACCTGACATCCTCATGGTTGGACTGAAGCGGCAACAGTTGGCTGCAGCATCGGCATCAGCCGCATCACCCAAGGTGCATACCAGCCCGGAGTCTGTGTTTGCTGCCTGTCTTTGTTTAGGGTATAAGGTGACCTGCTATGAGTCATATCGGTCAACCTTGGGACCTCAAATCCGATTATTCCCCACTTGAGCGTACAATCACCAGTTACTAATTTAATTTTACTTTGCCCAATCTGTAAAACTTAAAGTTTCATGAAACCTGTCTCAGACATAGGAAATATAATAGTAAGCACACGTTCAATCGGCTGAAATTTGGGGGAATATAAACTACTCCATCCCCCGCACTCCAAATTTGGGGAGGGATCGTCCCCCGCTGCCCCCCCCCCTAAGTCTCCGCCCGTGGGTTAAATTTTGCAAAAACATAATCTATTTGGAGTTTGAATCAAAAACAACTCCCAAGAATCAGGCACTCTGTTCTATTTTAAAACTCATTTTATTAAAAGAAATCAAGAGTTTAAAGATTTTCATCTTTTAGGGCCCACACATGCTCATATTACGTACGCAAAAAATCGAATTTTTGGACTCCCTTCCCCTGCACCGCGTACATTTTGTTACCCCTCCCCATGGGTACGTACATCTGAGCTCTACCCCGCCCCCATTGCAAAAGCTAAATAGCTAAAGACATGATTCTATGATATATTGATTTACTATAGACTACTTCCTTTGTTAAGCATCATATTTAACAGCTTGAATTTGTTAACTGTTATAAAAAAATAAAACACTAACAACACTTGCATTTTGAAAAGTTTTGATGTCACATAAAATTTATTAAGCAGGAATATAGTCTGTTCTGATTTTAATATTCCGTATTGTCGAAGTCATGATAATTAAACAGTTATATTTGCGTACGTACATATTTTCGGGACCCCTATCCCACTCCTTACCAACCCGTACGCAAAATCGCCAAAATTCGAAACCCCTCACCCTCGCTGCGTACGTAATATATGGGCGGCTCCTTAGTAGATATAACTTAAGGGGTTTTAGTTTAAAAAATCTCTAAAAAATTTATATGGGTTGCGGAGTAGGCCTAATGGATATATACTCTCGTATAGAGCAGAGGAAGCGAGTTCGATTAGGGTTAAGGTCAGTTGACTAGTATATATATATTATCTTTCATTTTATTTATATATAAATGCGTATGTGATCAGATGCGTAATGTGATGAACGCTTTACGTGGCTGCCGACAGTTAAATTCGGCTAATCATGCTGATGTGATCCCTTCATAATATAGGCCTATTATACTTGTAGGGCCTACTCGTATACTGCAATTTGTCACTGTCAGTATCAAATTAAACCAAGTTTGTATTTCGGCTTGCATAAAAATATTATTATATATCGGAACACAATGAAAGCATTACATTATGCTTGGGTTCCAGATTATTTATCACTAGGGGTAAAATGTATAGGTTAGTCTTCATGGGGTTCCCTTCTACATAGGCGAATCCGGCTAAACAATTTATTCCTCTATTGATTGTTATGTGTCAGAACACGATAACATTCTCATAAGAGTTGTATCCTTTCTACCTCATTTTAAGCTGCACACACACACGCACGCACACACAAATATATATTTATATTTATATATATTATATATGTATATTATATATATATATATTTTATATTATATATATATTATATAAATATATATCGGACCGAGCGCGCTGAAACGAGTATCAATGTCAAAAGACACAATATCCAACCCACCATTTGATTCACAGCAAATTTCTATCGTCAATCCGTAATAAGTAACTTGTGAATTGGAAGCAAAATCGGTTAAAGGATCTATATACATAATTATGTGTGTATGTGTACGAGTATGTATATACCGTATGTAAAGTGTATAATAATATGCATCTGTATGTCTATGTGAATGCGTCTGTATATATATATATATTATATATATATATATATTATATATGTATATATTATATATATATATTATATATGTATATATTATATATATACTATATATAATATATATATATTATATATGTATATATTATATATATATAATATATATTTATATATATATTATGGCGCTGGTAAAGTTAGATGTAGGACGTGATTGGCTCATTGTTTATGTCTCGTTGCCGTGCAGTTAAATGTATTCTAATCCTGTGATGACCTTCATAACTTTTGATCATCCCATCACGCCATACTAATAATCATACTCTAGTCTGTTAGTTAGAATGTAATAGAAATAAAGATTATCATAACAAAAGTAATGTTCTTTTGATCCTTCACATTACTCTTGGCATTTTTCTTTCTTTCATTTTTTCTTCTTAAATAGAAACTATTTAAAAGTTGCGACCGTCTTTAAAATCTTTCTATACATCTGTTCGTTATGTTAAGTCTCTAAGGTCTATCAGTTTGAAACTATTAGACTTTCAATTTTCGATTGGCGTATTCAAATTTAGTTGTCTTTTTCAATGAATGAATCGGTTGATGCTCGTAATTAATGATGCTCGTAATTAATGATGCTCGTAATTAATGATGCTCGTAATTAATGATGCTCGTAATTAATGATGCTCGTAATTAATGATGCTCGTAATTAATGATGCTCGTAATTAATGATGCTCGTAATTATTGATGCTCGTAATTAATGATGCTCGTAATTAATGATGCTCGTAATTAATGATGCGCGTAATTAATGATGCGCGTAATTAATGATGTTCGTAATTAATGATGTTCGTAATTAATGATGCTCGTAATTAATGATGCTCGTGTATGTGCTGCTAATTTAAAAAATATATAGGAGGTAGTGGTAGTATTAGATGCAGTGGCGTAGCATGCATTTTTCTTGAAATATTCTACTAAGAGTTTAAAACGTACCACAAGCTTTCGATTCGAGGCATTTGAAAGCAATCGGTTATTTTAATAATTGCTGCATGCACCTTTTTTGACTCTCTTGTATCTCTGTCTCTTGTGTTCCAGGCCTCAGAGGCATTCTTCTTTCGGCCGATCAGGGTGTCCTTGTCCCCTTGGTTCATTCTTTGCATTCGTCGGTCCTGTTTTCTGGAGCTATCCTCCTCATATGACTATTATAAGCCTTTGTAGAGATGAGGTGCATGCAGTCGATATCTCGTTCCCTGTTCCACAAACGCTTGCATACAGTGCATGTATTCAGTTTGAAGGATGACAGTGTTTATTTGATCCGGAACGCCATATGCAGAGCCTACATATATACTGTGTATAGATCTTCTACGCACAAAGTTGCTCTTCATAAACACTCATTTATGTTATGTTGAGCCATCTATGTGGAGAGCGAAAAGTTTGACGTTAAAGAAAGATGAAGAAGCGAGAACGGATGTATTCGAAATGAAGTGTTTAAAACTTATTCTCAGGATAACTTGGGGAAAAACAGAAAAAACAAACGAATGAGTGTTGGAAGCTGTATGTGTGGAAAGAAAATTATTAGTGAAGATGAAGTATTTTGGATATACTGTGTGGATAGAATTAAGAGAGCGACATAGAGAAAGAGATAAAACAAGGAATAACAGAGGGAGCCAGAGGAAAGGGTAGACCAAGAGCAAAGTCTCATGGCGATATTAGAAAATAGACGGACTTTGCGACACAGATGATGAGGGTTATGCAGAGAACAGACAGAAATGGAGAAGGATTGTGCGTGACGCGGCCTACCTTCGTATGTCGAAGACGTCTGAAGAACAGAACAGATCAGATGTTGAACCAGATGAGGACGCGAAAAGAATCTAGCCAATTCCTAGAGGCATGCTTAACTAATAATTGAAGTGCCAAAGCAACTTTCATTTATGATTTATATGCTAAATATAGCTTTTCAAAAATAAACGGAACGTGTACTTTATATTAAGAGTCAAGCATTGGGAATTCAAAAAATCGTTTGATTGTATAGCAGTTTATCTTTATTTACCCTCCTGGTTGTGAACAGAATAATATGTTTCATTATTTTGTCCGTGATTGATATAGTAAAGAAAATAACTATTGTAACTGTAAAAAATTATGTTCTAATAGGCAATAAGCTATAGTCATTGTAACTTTAGCAGACGTATCTGCTTAACTGAACCGTATTTGCATGTTCATTTATTGTGTTTTAGTTGGGGAACCAGAAGTTGCACGGGTGGAAACAGGTTTTTTGCCGTGGAGAGCAGGAACATGGTGGCCGAGGGTTTCACCAACCACTCTACTGGGTGTCCCAGGTGTTCCCCGAGCGAACGGCAAAGGATTTGAATGAATAGCTGTAAAAGTGTGAAAATGCATAAACAAAATCGTGTATAGGCACTGATGCGTACAAAGTATACCCATCTGACCAACTGTACAACGATTGCCAACTCTATACCTGCTACCTGTATCTCCCAAATCGTACATTTGTAAAAGTAGAAGAGGTGCGGCAGGCAAATAACACGTGCACATGTACAGCATTTGTATGTCGTGGACCAACGTGTGACGCTCCTGGCGACTGAAAAGGAAGCTTTCTTTGGGAGTCCTGAAACAGGTTTTTGGCCCTGGAGACCTGGAAGACGTGTGCGCTGGTTCATGAACCCCTCGACTGCGTGTCCCAGGTGTTGCCAGAGCCAACGGTGAAGGTTTCGAGTGAATAGCTCTACGACTTTGCAAATGCATAGCCGAACAGAGAGACACAGAGACAGACAGAATTTTCTCTTTATTTATATACAATGTAAATTAATCAACTCAGTTTTCGTGACTTTGTAATTTCCTTAATATCTTATTATTATGTGTGGTGCTACTATATAAGCTCAGTACTTGCAGATCCAATAATTTGTTAAAACACGAGGCACTGTGGTTAATGTGTTATTGTTCATAAAATAGTCATAGATATCGTTTATAAATAGTCTTAGATGCAGTTTTCATGACAATTGATTAATTTTATATAAAAGTGATCTTATTTCACGCGGCATTTGTCGTAGGTGAAGATGATATATTTGCACGCATCTTGTATATTGCTCCAGAATTGATCGCTAGAGGTCAGGAGGACAGCCTGCAATAACTCATGTTCAGCCTATAAATACCGTCAGTCGCCTGTTCGTGCCATTGGTGGGCCAGCAGCGCAGCAGATAGGAGGCGCAGGAGCTTCTCCTTACGCCCCTTATTATGACCCTGGGCCTTCCAGCTCGCAGTCAGTGACCTAGCAGACGCTAGGATTGAAGGGTTATTAGTTCAGTAAAACTTCAACAGAGATGTGAGATGAATGGCTTCAAGCGAGAGGAATATGCAATTGATTTCATTCTGCATTGGAAAAGACAATCGTTGGTACGTGAATAATTATTATTTTCTTTTGTTCTTATTTCAGCGCTATATCTTCTTTTAATAATTATATTGGATATAGAGGAACACCGACGTGTCTGCCAATCTAATAAACTTGTGCTTACATAATTTTCACACTAAGACCTTCGCATTTGTGTTCGATTATACTTCCTCTACACATGGGCACTAAAGTGTCACTCTATAGAGATGTTTTTCATTGCCCGATCGTGCTGTTATGGGTTCTTATGACAACCGATACGTTCCGACTAGGATTGCAAACTCTGAACAGACCCATCCGGGAAATTTCAAATTTGCCATGGCTATGGAAAGATAATCCCGCAACACACCAAACCATTGAAACGGGATAAACCGCCACTCCCAAAACCTGCGAAGTTTTCTGCGCTCCGCTATAGCTTAGGATGTTATGAATTTCGACTTATGTTCCAGACTTTCGAGTCCTTCACTGAAAATCGATTTGTTGAAACACACTCATAAAATTATGACTAAATTATGATTATGAACATTGATTATGAAGATGTTGTATAGGGCCTACTGCAATAGTGTACATGTTGCTTGGATTTGGATAATGTCATTGAACTGCATCATCTTTATAATTAGGCCTACTTACCAATTCCTGGATTCCGGGACAAAATAGGCATTTCGCGGAACGGCCTGGGTAGATTCCGGGACGGTTGGCAGCCATAGTTCTGACAGATTTCAATAAACGATAAAATAATTATATTTTGTTGTGTTATGTCATACTAGGGCGTAGAAAACGCCATTAGGGGCCTATATAAGGTGAGATGATTTCCAGAGTTTTGTGTTATATGCCAATTATTCCATGCAGTAGCGTAGTAGCGATCTTCAACATTATTACAATAATGCTTAAACTTTCTCGCATTGGTCAATATCTCGAATTCCTCTGTCCATTATCGTTGCACGCCATGGACCGCTCGAACGTGCTAGAATAAAGGTTGGCATTTCCAATTTTTGCATTTCCCCAATTTCATACTATAATCTCGTATTAGGTTTACTGCATTGGCCGACTTTTTCCAGCGTATTGAATTTAAGATTTTCATTTGAGTTTGCCAGTATCAATTGGGGAATGTCCCTCTTCACTTAGATGAGGCATGCTGCCCATTTCGGTTGTGACTGGCCTTAGAATTCCCCTGCTCTGAGTCAACTGGTTGTCCAATGCAGCGACGTACTTTTTCGATGTTAGAACTACATACAGACCCCGTACCTGAAAGGTGGCCTCTCTGGAACTAAAGTTTGTCGTATATAAGTTAGCTATTAAGAGCTTCTAAATGCACTTTCTAAATTTGAGAGGTGTTATTGATTAGGTGCTATACAAATGTTCTCAATGAATGAATGGATGAATCAAGTTCAATTGTATCTTACTATAGTTCTATTTGATATTTCCACGCCCATAGTTCTTAAGTTGTCATCAAAAATAGGTAGAGTCCTTTCGTCATCCACAATCGTCATTTCCCACATTTCCACCTCCACTACCATTCCCACTGTGACCATCATCTCCACCATTTCCATCGCCTTTTTCTTTTTTCCTCTTCCTGTGGTCATCGTCATTATCAACGACGATCGTTACGTTTAGAAACCAGCATAAACTTAATGCATCATGATTGTTCTCACTCTGGTGGAATACGATTATGTCGAAAGACCTCGCTTTCGTAGCGTGACTATATGGGGCATCCTTTGAGAACTATTCCTCGAACAGTATAATACATATTAGACGCCTACCAATTATTCCTTCACAGACAGTAAAAGACAATTAACAGCTCACATTCACTTTCATTTTTCTTGATATATATATATACATAATCGCACTTATATATATATATACGTGCGATTTAATTTGGCTTTGTTACTTGTTCAGATGGACTAGCAGTTGCTGCTTCGTTTAAAAATTGAAATAACATATCTGATATATGATAATTTATATTCTTGAAGCAGTTGTCTTTTTCATGCATGCTAGTTATGAAAATAAATTTATGTTATATATTGTATAATGATATTATTTTTGGTTATACTCTGTGTTATTCAAACTTTTGGTTTATTCATGTCGAATAGTTTCATTAAGATATTTGAATTTAATCCTGTTTGTTGTTTCTTAAGTTTATAATTATTGTCTAAAATATATTGGAATATTTTATATAGGCCTATGCATGACATTCTATGCATTTGTTAAATAAATTATAGCAATCTTTAGTTTATTGCAATGAAAGGATGGCTTTGTTCGGAAGTCATCATTACTTGTATTAGCTATGTTGTCTCTTTCTCTGTTCGTTGAATTTTAAAATATTTTCTTATCTGAGTTGCGTCTGATTTCTTATGCATTTTTATCTTTTCCGTAAGGGATTTCGTTTGCTGTTGATCTATACATTTTTCGTTCATCTGTTCCTTCTTCTTCGTCACAATTACCTTACGATAAATTGATTGTTATATCGCTTTATAGACCTACATTGTATGTCTTAAAACAGCTGTATGACTAACTAGTATTGCTTTTAGTTAATAGTTGCATGACTTTATTACAGATTTATCCAAGAGCTCATTTTGGCTTTGGTGCTGAGCTTGACAAATTTTGAAATTGTTTATCGTATTCGTTTCATTTGAGTGTTTTTAGATTAGATAATATTGGAATTTTAAATTGTTATTACAATTCGAGCTTCAATTTAATTGTATTGTTACCTGATTTCTTTCCCTGCTTCTGCAAGCGTATAGTCTTTATTCTTGAAGGAGTTGTCTTTTTCTTACATGGTAGTTATGAAAATAAGTTAATATTATATATTGGTATATATGAGCTTAATCAGATTTGTTCTGTAATTCGTGATTTTCATCTATCGGTGTAGTTCATATCGGGTTTTATGCAGAACTTTACCAATTTATAATTAGTATGGCGGGCTTGTTTCACTTTTGACGATTTTAGACGGGCTTATATTGGAATTTTTAGTTCTTGTTACAATACTCGCTTCAATTAAATCCTATTTTTCTTTAGCTTAATTTTTGCTTCTGCTACTTAACTTTGGAATCTACTTTGCTATTAGTTTTATTGTCAAAATCCCTAACAGAGGTCACTTATTAATATATGTTACTAATGCATCTCTTAAATAAATACACGAATGCTAATTGTTAGTTATCTTTACTTTACATTTCGTGATTTCATCTATCAGTGCAGATTATTTATGACTTATGCTGAGCTCGACCAATTTAGATATCATTTGGCTGATTCGTTTCAGTTTTAACGATTTTAGTTAAGAAAATATTAAATTTTTTATTCTGTTGCAATTTCAGCTTCAGATTTTATTTTACTTGATTTTTGTTTCTGTTTCTGCCAGCATACTTTTTCTAGTCGTATCGAGTTACCTATAACTTCTATTACTGAAGTCCTTAGAAAAATTGGCTTATTCAGGCACGTTGCTTTTGTATATAGATATAATACAATATGTTAACATATATCTAGTTAGCTTTGTTCGTTGTTTATGTTACAGTTGTTTAATTATGTTATTCATTCTTACACGTTGTCACATGTACATGCTTTATCAGTTATTTCTTGAGTTCATAATCTGATTTTCGTCTATAAGTTACTTATTTAATAGCCGATAGTTATAATTATTCTGTGAGTTATTATCTGAGCTTTTCGCATAGCTTCATGCACGTTACTTATATAATTATGTAAATATAAATATATATAGGATATAATAATATATAATTATCTAGTTAGCTTTGTTCTCTATTTCCTGCTGACGTGCTTATGTTATATATAGTTGTCTTAATTATGTTATTCATTTTATTATACGTTTTCATGCTTGATCAGCTTTTTCTTCAGTTTATAATTTGATTTATTTATTTCGGTTGCTTATCTAATAGCCTATAGACCTAGCTATAATTATTTTGAAATTTGTCATCTGTGCTTTTCGTGTAGCTTTTACACGAGAAGTTATGCACCTACGTGCAATATTCTCTTTTATACGTGTTTACTTAGGTTACTTCTACAAATAAAATTCACAACTGTGCTTGTGCACATAGTCATAATTATGTATTCTCTATCTTTTTAGTAATAGGCTCACAGTGCCTGTAATTTTATGTAGTTAGTCTTATTCTTAGTTCGTAATTTAGTTCGCCATATTACTTCATCACAAATTAATTTTAGTTAGCTTTATTTTGACAATTTGCTTTTCATTTTGCGCATGTGTTTTTGTCAGCTATGAAGCTGCTTCTCGACTCATTGCTTCTTAGATCATACAGCTTCTAGATATAATTAGCCTCTTGTCATAATTGATTATTTATATATCAAGAGTAGTTTTAATATTCTTTGCTGCAGTGATGTTTTGTACAACACAGTCTATAATCTAATTTGTTCGAATTGCTTTATCATTTACACAGCTTTATTGCTCAGTTCACTGAGTGTTCTTGTTGTTTATATATCAATTGGCCTACATATCATAGTCAGCCCTATTCGACAATACCGTATTCTGTTTCTATAGCTCGTGTATACGATAGCTTTTAATGTACTTATTTTTGTGTTTATGTAGTTCGTTATCTGATTGGCTACATGCTTAATCAATTAGTTAGCTTTGTTCATGGTGCACAGTCCATCGAGTCCACAAATAAATTATATAATATTGTTCATATTGCATGTGCATACAAGCAGTAATATAAATTCTTTAGTTAATCAATGACTTGCTCATATGACCTATCTAAATCGTTGGCCTTTATTTAGGCGGCGACTATAGGCCTATTTTGTTTACCGTTGTTATATGGTTTGCCTTAAGTCAGTTTATTCTTCAATACGTTATGATTTGTGCATGCTGCTTAATAGTAATTGTAATTTTTAAAACTTCTTTTGTGGACCAGAGGCCTACTCATGTTCATATTATTGGCTCAATCTATTTTCAGAAAATCATTATTTGGCTTCACTCTGTTTATGTGTTTATTTAGTAGGCCTATGTCTTTATCTTGCTGTTTTTATATTCTATCCAGAATGTATCTCCTCGTAAAATTTACCTATTTGTAGCCCGGATTAACACTTTACGCACGTGCGTAGGCCCAAGACCACAGGGGGTCTCCTAGATTGTGTATAAAAAATTCGATTTCAAAATGGCTGCAATTTGCTCCTTGGTCGTTAAATATGTTAACGTTAATGACATTTTTTAACTAAGTAGGTAGGCAGAGTGTGCTGATTGATCAAGGTATTCCAAGTACGGAACATCTGCAGGAAATATTCGTACTTCCGGTGCATACTTCACGTCTATGTCATGAATTCTTTACATATCTAGTTTCCATTTATTATAAAAAGCGAGTTACTGTCAATTTGTAAAGACAGATGAGCTTCGTAGACTATTTAAATATGGAGCTGCATGAGGTGTAAAATCTGAACGGTATAGGCACAATACATATACTTAGTTAGTTCCAAAAATTCAGGAGTTTAAGACAAAACTATACTGCTTATATCATTATATGTCAAATAATTTTGCCTACTTATAAGGAATGACTGCGTGGGTCTGTTAACCCAAGAAAGCGTTAAACTTATAATGCGGCTCCAAATGACTGCAGGCCGACCAGAAGACTGAATTATTTTCGATGATTCAGTCATGTCGATGTTCCTGTAACTAGTAGGCCTATGCGATTGGCTAAGGTGTCTCTTTTTGAGTTTCTTTTTGAATTAAGCTATCTAACATTTGTTGTATACAATTACATAACTGTGTCTATATGCTATATGCTTCTTCTTGCCTGTTAAGTTGTACCTTATTTAGCCTACTATATACATGTACATAAAATCATTGACCTTATTCCTCTCCGTCTACCTATATATCAGGTGTAAAGAGGGTGGCCCCGCCTACAGGACCTATATGTCCTTCTTGGGGATTATCCTCCCTGTTGATCTTATTTGAGTATTTTGTTTTGATTTTACTTGTCTATAAGTTTGGGTCAATTAAAAAGAACTTGTAGGTGTCATAGTCATATAATATTTGAACTCCCCGAACGCGAACTATATAGTATTATGGGGTCGTGAATAACGATTAGTCATAGAAATCATCGACTGAATTAACGATGTGAGGAAGATAGAACTTCCACAAAGCCTCTTCCATCATACTTTCATGTCGCATGCACTATATTTTCTCAGAAATGAGGCTCATTGTGGTGGAATTGTCTTCTTCTTAGCTGATGACTGGATCCGTAACTCCTTTCCGGTCTCCGCTTTCAAAGCTATGCTTCTTGCCGTCAGAGTAATCGTGTTCGACAACAATTCCATGCATTTATCATAAACCGTCCTGTTCTTACTCTACCATTAGTCTCTGTTCTTGGGAGCCTTTGACGATCCGTCAGCTTTCAAACTTCAAATGCATTGGATTCTGTATTACGTCCGTTTGGGCAACGGGTCCATATATATATAGGATTATTAATACATGGAGTCTGACCTTTATCACGATACTTTGGCTAATCGACCGCGACAAACGATATGTACCGAGTATAGCTAAGAATATATGGACCCAGAGCTGTTAATCATAATCAATGAACAAAGGTGTTTGAGATATCTAATAATGTATCAAAATATTTCAATGACAGGTTTCGAAGTTCCGAAATCTCATGTTATTTGAATTTTCACATATACTCGATTACTGATGAGAGCAGTTGTTCATTATATAAAATTATTGTGCAGTTTATCTTATACTCAAAGCCAGAATATGTAAAGAATCCCTGCTTTGTATTTTATTATTGGCCTAATCATCCTTCCGCAACAATGTCTTGAGATGGAAATGTTTATATAGTGTAAACGTTCGCCCAATATTCGCTGAACTCCGTCGGCTTTCAATTTTGTTCAATGGATTCCTGCGTGCTGCTGTTTATTCTTTTCAGGACTGAGGATAATCATTGAAGATCCATGGCAGCTGCCATATCCAATCGTTTCAAATGCTAACCGTTCTACACCAATGAGTTACGATTTCAACATTTGATTCACTAATTCACTACCGTTTAAACTATTCTGTTAAAACGTTAACCCCAATCGTTCCGCTTGATGTATTTCCTCTAAGTTCTTATCTTTCGAAACTCAGAATTGAAGCAGTGACTCAATTATCTCCCATTGCAAGACTCCTTATTTCTCTGATGGTGCTCTCGAATCACAATTATGAATTTGTCGAGCGACCATGCATGCAGAGGTGGAAAGGTAAATCTTCAACGAGCAGATGACAACCGCTGGATTTCAACTCATTCAAACCACAGTTCACCTCATCGTTCAGGTTGGTTTAAAATCTCAATGTAACCATGCATGTATGCGAACACTAACTGAATTGTAAAAAATCTTATGCAATGCTGTTAAGATGCTGACAGAATTCAATTATCTTGTTATTGATCCATTGCGCTACAACGAGATCCTTTTTTAGTAACTAATACAGACTTATACACAGACTTGTATGCAAGACTTGGAACTTCGAGACCAAGACGAGAACCGAGACCAAGACCGGGACACTGAGGTAGCAAGATCGAGACCAAGACCGAGACACTAGGTCCAAGACAGTACGAGATAGTAACAGACAAGTGATCTTGAAGAAAAGGCAGTTATATTGTTAAATATCAGTTTTCTGGAATATGGTTCAATTATAGTTTCAATCTGAAACTTATGACGTAGTACCAATTCCAGAGAACATTTTTTTCCCGAGACCAGGACAGAGACTGAGGCACTAAAACAGCTATCTCGAGACGTCTCGAGACCGAGACATTGTCTCGAGACCATACAACTCTGCTTATACATGACAATGATATACAGATGCATTATATAAGCATGCAAAAATCTGGGCGGTCATTACAGTATATGCAAGTATATATGCATGTAAGTATGTATGTATCGTATCGTATCGTTTTATCGTATCGTATTGTATCTTTTTATTTATATAGCGCTTCTTACAGTAGGCTAAAAAAAAAGCTATTCAGAAGCACTTTCAACCTGACAGCCCCTTGGAAATAAGAAAATCTTCAGGCAATGAAGGGATGAGGGTGGGGACCCGATTAAAAGCTTGCTATTGATAATGGGGGCAGGTCAATCCACGTAGAAGGGCCCACAATGGCAAAGGCACAGTTCTTGCCCGTGGAGTAAGAAAATCAAGTCGATCCGCAGCCAGAAGATGCCCGACTCGGGCGCATGATCTTGACGTGACAACTATAGCGGCCATCGACGCATCGGGTCAACGAAGACGATGACGACGACGACGAGGAGAAGAAGGAGAAGAAGGGAAGAGGAGGGTTGAGGAGAAGAAAAGAGAAGGAGGCCAGAGGAGGGTAGGGGTGGAGGGAAGAAGAGGAAGGTAGGGGAGGAGGCAAGAGGAGAAGGGATGAGGAGGAGGAGGTGGGAAGGAAGAGAAAGGAGGAGGTCGGAGGAGGAGGAAAGAGGAGTAATGCATGGGAGGAGCTTGAGCATACAGAGGAGGAATAAGAGAAATGGAAAGATGAGTAGGATAAGAGGAGCACTAAGATAAGAAGGAGTTCAACAGGGAAGAGCAGGGACTAGCCAACGAATTAGGTTGAGGAGGAGCTAAATGAGTAGACACCCATTGGGAAAAGCGAAGGAATTGGTGCAGGAAGGAGGAAAAAGGGGCGAGGAAGAGTAAACATAGAAGAGGAAGAAGGAATAAGGAGACAGTAGTTGGAAGAAAAAGAGGAGGAGGAGGAGGAGAAACTATGATCTTGAATTTTTGTCTTGTCTCCCATGTACAGCTCGCGTAATTGTTGCAGTTGTATCACTGAAATGGATCAAAAGCACGTTCTTTCAAAGTTAATAATCGTCGTCATACATTCATTCATTCATTTATTCATTCATTCATGGAAGTTGTATTACGTACTTTCAAGAAACCTGCTCGCGAGCGCTCTAAGCCCGGATACGGTCTTGAGAGAACAAGCATTATAGAGAGTGATTTATAATGCCCGGTTTGATTGGTGAGAGCTCGGACGGTGCATGGATCATTCCAGAGGGAGCAGGCTGTAACCGATAAAGTTCGGCTTCGGCTATACAGCACACAAGCCAGCCCGAGGATCACGAGGATCGAACAACAGTGCACAATCGTCTGCAGAAGTATGCACAAGAAGTTGTCAAGAACCAACATTATAGATGGGGTTGTAAACATTTTTTTTCTGTAACTCCAATCGTAATACTTACCTAGCTCGAACTCATTTCCAACCGTATGCCATTATTCTCTGCATGCATGGTTTGCAAACCATGTCCAACAGTTTCTGTTGTTCTTGAGTCAGCGATTTAACTGTGAGAATGGCGATATCAAATAACAGTTGTAGTGTAATAATATTGTCAGATGCGTAGCTTGGAGGGGGCAATGGGGACACGTGTCCCCGTGCGCCGAGTTGAAGGGGGCGCCAAAATGAGGATTAAACTATTATTTTTTATTTTGAAACAAACTAATTCATCCCAAAAAAGTTAGTAAGATCACATTTTGGCGCCCCAAAATCCTCATTACAAACAGGTTGTCGTACATGATTTTGTAGCCCCTTGGTTCATCATTACAAATAGGTTGTCACGCATGATTTTGGCGCCCCCAAAATCCTCATTACAAACAGGTTGTCACACATAATTTTGGCGCCCCCGGGCCATACTGATCTGTTATCACTCAGAGCCCGTAAGAGGCGACAAAATATCATGTCGTGATTCCAAATCAATTGCAAGCTGTGATCTGTCTTACAGCAAATTGGAGCTAATTTTATCGTATTTGCAGCTTCAATATGACAAGATCGACTCAGCAATCCTGTTCTTCTAAGCATCGAACGAGAAACACGGGATAAAACAAATTTTGATAACGTCATTGACCAATTTGCGACAGTTAAATCACGAAAGATCAATTTTTACAGACTGTCTATGACAGACATGCATGTATAAATGGCGCTTAAATACATTTGAAAATGTGAAATAAACAAGAAAGGGGCCGTCCATAAAATTAGTTACGCAATTATGGACCAATTTTGACCCTCTTCGGGCCCTCCTCCTCGTCACACGTCGTGATAAAAGTCACAACCTCTGAAATATGACTTCACATCGCTTTGCACCACCAGAAAAAACAGATTTTCAGGATGTTATATGCACATTTTCTTATAATTATCACTCAAAAAGTAACTATAACTATACAAATACTTCAAACTACGATAGTAGAACGATGACGAAATGGAGAAAGTCGAATAGTCACACTCATTATGCATTCCACAAAATCAGAAGCTTGCATTTAAAAATTGATAATAACAACTTGAAATAAACCAAACTTTATGCTTCTCCATTCTCGCAAGGAGAAGCAAAATGTTCCTTGATATAATAAATACGAGAGCTTGGACCTCATCTTCCCGTTCAATAGATATTCCCATTCGGATCCAGCTTGAACCTCTTCGTCGTTCAAATACACATTCTCTCCATTTTCGTCGTTTTAGTCCCGACGTGCAGCGTCTCTCGATCTGTGGCCTGTGCGTTTTGTCGGTATAATTGATTTCTGCATGTCTGTGACAGAATGACTGCCTGATTTCCAAAATCCCAAAATTGACGCCTAGCATAACAATAAACAGTTCAAAAATTAAGAATGCAGTAGGCTAATAATCATAATTATTGTTGCTAAATTGTGGTAAACAACTACTTTTAAATAAGTGGAACATGTTTAATTGAGCAAATGTTAAAAAATAAAATTATGAATTTTTATGTGATGATGTGATATCACAGTTCTTTGAACCTCTTTCCCTCGTTGCACATCGTCACAATTGTGTGACACCCCTCCCCATAGGCGCGCGATGTCATGTATGGATGGCCCCCAAAGGGGCGCCAATTCTGTAGTTTGTCCCCGGGCGCAAAGTACCCTAGCTACGCCTCTGACTATTGTATTGTATTGTATTAGTTTCAAATTTACAATGCTAATGCATGTTTTAGGATTTATTGTGAAGCTCATATTAGGTACTAACATGTCTGGTGCACTGCACTCTACATATCAATATTTCTGTGCTTTCGAATTGCAATATTAAGCAAATTGCTTTTTGCTTCTGGACATTATGTGAAATATTTTTCATATAATTATTTTCCTTCGCAAAACTGTAGTTCCTTTTTTTCTGGGCCTTGGCACGCTTTCAAAGTCAGCTGTCTTTATTCTTGATGTCAGCACAAAAGTAATTTTTCCTAGCAAAATGATCAAGTGTATTTGTATATATTTACAGCTACGTTGCGTTCTCTTTTACTGTTTTTTGACATAATGATTTAGTTGACTTTATCATTCATATTATTTGAGTTCGTCATAATTTTAAGACGTTTAGTCTGGTCTCGGTCACATTTCTTATTCCTCTGTTCTATAGTTAATTTATCTGATTTTTTTCTTTTTGCTAACATATTTATAAATTATCTAGGTCTAGTTGCATTTATTAAATTTCTCGTATATAGATTTGCTTTATTTACAGAGGCCACATAATTATATACACATAAAGTGACAGCTTCTTTCTTTGAATTCCTTATTTATATACAACTATTAGCGTTTTATTAATTCCTATTGTCTTGCTTTCATTGTTTATTCTTACTGCTTGTTTTTCTAGCTTATTATTTATAACTTAGTTTGATTTTTCGTTAGTGTTCACTACATATATGCTTAAACAATTCTTGACCTTATTGTCGAAGTAGGCTATTATGTATGTGCTAGTTCTAATTGTTATTGATTTCGGTGGTCATGTTCTGACCTATTTGACTTGCTCGTGAATTTAGTTAGCTTATATATACAAAATTTATATATATACATAATTATATATATATAATTAATTCGTTTAGTTGCAGATTTTTCTTATCTTCTTAATTTGTTCCATTTTATTATCGATTTTATCATGTGAGCCTTTCATACTTCTGTAACGTTAGTTATGGCTACGCTGTAATTTTTCAATGTTTCTAAGTCTGATCAGCTTGATTTTCAATTCCATTTGGCCCTAATTGTTTTTCTCTCATCGCTTTACTTTCCAGTTGCTTGTTTGTACTGTTAATAATAAATGTTATATGAGGATATTGATTACAGATATAAAGCTTCTAATTGTTCTTTAAATTAAACAACTTCATTCTACAGTTCATTATAAGACTTGTTTAAAACGCTTATACTTTTGTTAGTTGGTCTGTTTTTGTTTGTAACAATCATTTGTTAGTTTGTTTATATTATTTTCTCTGCTATTTCATATATTCTTATTGCTCAGGCATTTGGTTGCCATTATTGATTGATTCATCACTGGGCTTGTTCTAATTTTTAGGCCTTTCTTCTTTATTCTTAGTTTGTTTCTTAAATACAGTTTATTGTCTGACAGTCTGACTTTCTCTTACTGCCTTAGCAATGTGCGATAGATATACCGAAGTATTATTATCTGTTTACCTTCCGTTACTTCCTTATCAATCTGCTTTGTTTCAAACATTATTATCCGTTAATTGTTTTTTGTCATTGTCTACCTATTCTCTATCAGCGTCATAATCGTGAATGAAATGATCTTCAATATTTTCCTCTCATTGGTTAAAGTTTGTTCAATTTGGTGCTTTTCCCATGTTTATGCCAATTCTTAATTTGTTGACTACTCAGCCCGGTCATCTATGGCGATTTCATACGGTAGCAATTTCTATAGCCTTCGTCTTATTGCTTTCACGTGCATTTTGTTCAAGCAGGATAACATGTTTTATTAGTATTACCCATATATTTATCGAATTTATGTTGCTTCAGTTGGTACTATTGCTCTGATATGACCTATAATTGGGGTAATATTTAGTTATCTTTATAGTTGAAGTTTACTTTGTGACATAGTGCAATCACAGTCATTTGTTTCATAGGATTAATTTAACAGTGGAGTTGTTGACTGATTTTGTTGCTCATATATTTGCAAATATATTTGCATCTATTGCATGCTTAAAATTACTATTGAGCAAATAGCTTTTTGCTTTTGGGCATTATTAGAAATATTTTTCATATAATTATTTTCCTTCGCAAAACTGTAGTTCCTTTTTTCTGGGCCTTGGCACGCTTTCATAGTCAGCTGTCTTTATTCTTGACGTCAGCACAAAAATACTTTTTTAGCATATCACTTAATAGCAATAATTGGACAATTCCTGATTGTTTCAGATACTTATTTCGTGCATGCTACAAATAAACTGACAGCAAGAAGCAATAATATAAAAAATAACGAATTAATATAATATATAATAAACATGGGCCCGATCATCATCATTATAGTTTCATCGACTACATGGACTTTCTCTCGCAAGTCGGCTTACATTTTGTAACATGTACAGCGGGTTAACCTAACATGGTGTCACTGATATCATTCAGCACTCACACTGATATGTAATTTCTGTAAGCTTATTAACTGAAAGTAGATGTAATGCATAGGCCTATGACTAAGTAGGTCTATTACTTCCATTTGCTTGCCTTCTTCTCCGTTCGTCGTCTTGAAAAACAATAGTAGCATAGACTGCAAGTATACGTCTCCGTCGACAACAGGCAGTCGCTGATTTACCCAGATTCAAATATTCAGAAAACGAAAGATTTAATAATCTGATCAATTATCGCAAACGCAAATCACGTTTTCATGCAACTTAATGTATCCAAAATTGGCTGCTTTTCATTGATATGTAGGACCTAGGGGATAGACTAGAGACAGAGAGGAATAGACACATACACACACATATAAACGTAGAGATATAGCGCCTTACGCAGGAATTTACCTCTGTGGCACCAGATAAGGGATGGAGTGCACGGGGTATACGAACCACGCAAGGCAGACCACAAGGCTGTCAGCTATAGGACTGATTCTACTGACCTGCGACCCATGGACACGCGCGACACGGGAAATGGAAAAGACAGACAACAGGTGCGGTCAGGGTCCACCGACGAAGGCACGCTGACAATGTGATAGCAAATATAATTATAGCGCACTCAACTTTTTGTGTTTATCTTTATTTAGGCCTACTAGGCATAGCTAGGGAATAATGGATTTCTCTTATTGGGCAACTGTTACTGTGGCTATTAACAGTAGTTATTAGAGTTGAAAGATATTCACTACGATACGTGGGGGCCCCTCAAAATTTGGGGGCCAAGGGCTTCAGCCTCTTTAGCCCTCTAATCTGGCCCTGCAGGGTTCAATGTTTACATCACACTACGCTGCGTCACACGAGTGTATAGGGAACGTGGTGAAGAGTCAGAACTGTACACTATATACAGATCGTGATCAGCATCAATTTACTACAGGCATTTGAGTGTATGACAGACATCAGGCCTCCAAGGAATTTGGGCGATCTGTAGATAAGGAAGAGTTCCTCGGCCTATATGAGGGCGTATTAATGAAGTATTACTACGTTATCTCGATAGTTCCAACTGTATCTGATTCAGCATCCATCACCAGAGGTCGACAGGATATCTATGTTGTTTACGATGACCTTCAGCCCTTGGATTCTAACGGTAACAGTAATTGAAATATCAATGAGCATCGTGTTTAGCGGCATGCAGACTATCCGGCCATGTTAGTGGATCGATCAACTGCTGGTCATATTGACGATTACTTACACCCATATGCAGAATTTACTAAGGAACTTTGAAAACATGGAAGTTTTAGCGCTAGGACTGCATACCGTATTTATTAGTCGGCTTTGCCAAGGATTTTGTACGTCTAAGAGGCATTTTGTTCGCAAATTGCAGTGTCTGCGATCGGCGTTATCAGTTGTTGCTCTGCTCATCGACTCAACTTGGCCGAGAGACTTTTTGAACAGTGAACATCCATGCCATCTGTCAGCTGTCGACGGGAATCCGTTGGTTGGTTTTTCGCTTGTACGTGGACCCACCACTGATGACTCTTCAGATTATTGTGCATAGTTTTGCTAACAGGTGAATTATATTCGTTCAATTTGACTTTGACATCAGCTCAGAGCAGTGATATATTCATGAACCAGAAGTCGAATAGAATAATCATTATTTGATTCTCGTTCAGTAGAAGTGGAATAGAAATTATTTTAAGAATTAGAATAGATTAAGAAGTGAAATGGAGACCTCCCAAAGTGAATAAGAAGTAAAATTAATTTCAGAACGATATTTAATAAACATTTCAGATGCGCTTTCCGTGGGCCGTTATTAGTAGTAGTGCTACTGCGCTACAGAAAGAATACATGTTTCTCAGCTCTAGAATGCAGCAAAATGAATGTTTTGATATAGTGGCGCAGTCAGAATGCAACATTGGTCCTGAACTTTACATATATTTGCAAGACATTAAGCAGCAAAGAGCATTTCATAGTTCCCTTGAATTTTGGAACAGTAGAAGCAGCATTTATCCAAAACTATCCCATTGGCTGAAGACCTGGTTTCAAGCACCAGAATCTCAGCCCTACGTATAGAGAGAATCATCTCAATAGCCGGGTTTTTATCAACTGGTTTAGAAATAGGATGAAGCAATCGCTGGCGATGCAAATATTTCTAAAAATGAACTCTAAGATTATTGATTGGTGATACAGTATAGACTGTTTCAATTAACAGTGTTTGTCACTTGTACTGTGCTAGTCTATGTACAATCGGCTTGAGACTGGAATAAACGCTTAAACGAAATATTACATTGACTACTACTGAGACAATTGAGTGTGTGCAATATGCGCTAAACATGAAGACTGAGAAAAACAGAACATTTGTCATTTACACGAGAAATTTTAAACGAAAACTGAAGTAGAAGTAAAATTATTTGAGAAGTAGATGTAAAATGGCATACACAGAAGTGAATAAGAAGTAGAAGTACATTTTTTGAGAACTAGAAGCAGAAGTAGAAGTAAAATAAATTAGAGAGAAGTGAATAAAAACTAGAAGTAAAATTAATCACAGAAGCAAAATAACACTGGCTCAGAGTGCACCTCTGAGTAGATATCTGGAAGGGGCACTAAGTATATGCTTGATCACAATATATTATCGTCACTCAGAGGTTTATTGTCGCTTCAAACTCAAGTCAGTGCTATCTCTGACAAATAAGACAGTCTCGAGGCGTTTCCGAAACAGATGAAGGCTGAAGAGCTCAACCCGCAGTAACAAATTCAGAAGGAACTGTGCTCATTATTATTTTCTTTGTACATGAAGTTCTTTATTTGAGTCTGCAAGAGTTCTGTCTAAACATATTCTCCGAGCATTACCATCACCTTCATTGTTGCAACGTACAGAATAATTATTGCAATTTTTTCCCTAGGTTCTACATTCCCCAGAGTCCTATATATTTATAAAAGTCTTGGAATGGTTAAACCACTCTTGTTATATTACATTACATATAGAATGCAGCAAAAGCAATGCATGACCATCATTATTACTGTTATTGTTGTTATTATTGTAATTGTTATTATCATAAGCATCATCATCGTCGTTGTCCTCATCCTCGCAGTCATCACCACTTCATCGTCATCATGATTATCATCATCTTCATCATCACTGTTGTTGTTGCCATCGTTGTTGTCGTCATTACCATCAGTATCATTGATAGATTAAGCAAATAAACGAGCCATAATAAGTATTTCACAGTCACTTAGATGAAACTGTGCGAAATTTGGTGTCCCACTTTCTAGACCAAAGCCATGCTTCTGCACATCCAACACCACCACAAAGACGGGTGTGCACTCTCAGGTGCAAAAACTACGCGCAAACACACGCACATATAGACACTCACACGCATATATAATATATATGTATATATATATGTGTGTATATATACATGGTGGGCCATTGAAAAGTAACCCCCTCAGGTTTTCTTGCCAATAATTTGGCCAAAAGTAAAGATTAGTAAATGCAATTTTACAGGCCCAAAACTACTTTTACCTGCATACAATGGCCAAATTTGAATGAAATACTTTTAACAGAACAAAAGTTTTGTCGCTTTAAATGAGTCTAACCGCGGTTTTTATATGGTCAAAAAACATTCAGCGCAGGAAAAAGTGACAAAAACGAGTTTATGAAGTCACTTCTCAAGTTATTGTTGCATAACAAACTTCAGAATTATCATTATTATTGGGAAGAGAAGCGGGGAACCAGCGTATATGGACATCGCTTTTACCTCATTAATTTTAGCACAGCAGTTGCACAGATTGGTAAATAAACATTGCTTTCCGTCGTGTTGCTGGGCAGATTATCATCACCGAAATTGGAACGCTCCTCAGCACTGCTATGCCGGCTGAATGATCACGAGACTAATCGTGTGTTCCTCACAATTGAGAAGAACGTCTATCTCAATCCAACAATCAGCAACCAAAACAGTCGTGTTTGGTCCAGCGGCAAGAAATCCGATGTCAAACCTGGTCGACTGATTGTTAAACGCAAGAAGTTCGTTCGCTCCACATGTTATGATATCGGCTGCCAGCTGGTGTTTGTTTTGTTGGCAAAAGTCGACTTCATTTTGTTGACGAGAAAACCAAACTTGACGCTGTATATTACGTTGGTAGCTGTTTCCACAATTAATATCCAAGGATCTGCTATATATATATATGGCACACATATATATATATATATATATATATACAGAATGTATATATATACAGGGTGTATATATATATATACAGGGTGTGCCATTAAAAAGTAACCCCCTCAGGTCTATTGCTAATATTTGGGCCTAAAGTAGAGATTAGTAAATGCGCTAAGCTAATTCATATTTACATATAACGGCCAAAATTTACTGAAATATTTCAAACGAAACAAAAGTTATATCACTTTTAATGAGTCCAACCACGGCTTTTTGACGGTCAAAAACCATTCAACGCATGAAAAATAACAAACACGATTTTACGAAGTCACTTTAATTCATTCATCGCTTTAGGCTTTAGTAGCAGATTGTGGCTTTTCTCGAGCATAGCTCACCACACGTGATAATCCAAGGGGTTCAAGTCCGGTGAGCTTAGGGCCATTGGTCCTTCTCAATGAAGCCAGGGCAATTGACCTTGAACCAATCTTGTTTGAGGCGAGCAGTATGCGCTGATATATATATATATATTATATATATATGCATATATAGTATGTATTGCTGTCTATATCTTCATTTATTGAACTGATTGACAAACCGCAGAGGTTACACTAGTGTTAAAAAAGATAGAAATAGATAAGCCTATATGATTATACACTCGTATTAGATTAAATGAACAAAGAGTGGAATCCTATCAGTTTGAAGGGTATACGTTATATATATATATATATTGTCTATAAACAATATATATATATTGTAGTTATATATAGTACTCACTAAAAACAGCTCAGGCTATAGATGAAACTTAGATAAAGAAATAGCCAATCATATACAAATATATAGGTGCACAGATGGCGAAATAAACATATAGACCTATACATAGGCCTGCCGAGACCCAAGACAACGTTTAGGGATATATATATATACATATATATAGTCATAGATTAGAAACAGCTGTAGACACATATAATCCTATAGATACAAAAGGCTATAGATATATAGCTTGACGCGAGCATTTACAAAATCAAATGTTATGTTATATATATATATATATATATATATATATATGTACACACATATATATATATATATGCACATAGGCATAAACGCGGGCAGACTCAGAGACAGAGTATCGTAGACATAGACATGACACAGATATGGACAGATTGAGAGATATAAACAATAGCATGCATATAGATAGTGCATTTGGATTTTTTTTACATATATATCACAGAAACATATATATGTAGCCTATGAATATAAATTTGTTTGTTTGTTTATGTGTCATTGTATCTATACATGTACACACACACACAGACACACACACACGGTGAACGGATAAAAAGCGAACCTCTAAAAGTACTATAATAATTACTCCAATAATTTATATATTTTAATCGAATATGAAAAAAACTACAGTTTAATGATTATGAATCACATATTTATCATTTATTAGTTACAATGTGTGTTAAAAATTTCCTTCTTCGGTCTCAACACAAGCACCAAAACGCTCTCGCTATTCAGTAATTGTTATATCGATTACAACAAGATCAAATTCACGTATATATTATATGCAGTATATTATCAGTGGCTGTTTATATAAAGATTGTGCATATCTATAGGTTCTATAAATATTATATCTATTAACGGGTCAGTTTATGTCTGTATATATTTATCTATTTAGGTAATTATATATATTCGCAGATTATAGATATGTTTATGAAATGTTGCATATATACATGGTGGGCCACTAAAAAGTAATTCCCCCGTTTTTGGCTACTATTTCGGCCAAAAGTGGAGATTAGTAAATGATATTTTACGAGCTCTAAGCTAATTCATATTTACATTAACTGCCAAATTTGACTAAAATATAGTTCACACAGAACAAAAGCTATATCTCTTTTAGTGAGTGTAACCACTGATTTTTGGTAGTTCAGAAAACATTTTACGCAAGAAAAGTTACAATAACGATTTTTATGAGGTCACGTCTCAAGTAATTGTTATAAAACAAAGATCATATTGTTTCACAACCTGTGTCTACCACCAGTAGCCACACGTATTCTGAGTCTATTTGGCAAGTTTTGTTGACCTGGTTGGGGCCAGGTGATAATTTGCCTAGAGACACGACAAAATGCGGTGAGGTTCAGATCTTTTTTGGCAAATCCTCTAACGGTCTTGCGGCTGATGTTCAGCTCTGCTGAATTTGCCGAGTACTTTGATGATTTTTGATGTTGCATTCTGTGAGCAAATAAGTTCGTCAACATGTTCGACATTTCTTCGGGTGCCGATATATAGATTTCTGCCCTCCGCTGCCTTTACGACGTTCCACCTCCCAACACCTAGGCTATCATCAATGCGTCCGAATATTTTTACAAGTGCTCAGCTTCAGTGATTTCAAACTGAGCTTTGATTACAGCTTTGGCTTCAAGATCATGCTCATGATTCGTGAAGTGTTTGTATATGCATTTTATCTGTCACGGACTCCTTGCCCATGTTTATTTTGTTACAAATGCTATCTTAAAATGAATAATCGCCAAATATTTTTATTCACCAATTTAATCGACTGCTTGCTAAGTTGCTATAGATGACGTCAAAATGACTTACATATGCGATTCTCTGTCAACAAATTGACGAAAACACACAATGTATGGGTATATCTAAGTTTGTTTACTATTGGTGTAGTTTGTTATGGCTTCATAGTTTCTATAGACCGGTTTCCATTTAAAATTCGACTGATAATTAATGTCATATCGCTGTGTCCTATTTAAGATATGGTCCAGCATTATGTTCATGACAGGCTAAATCAATTCGCTGCGGTTTTTCAACAACGTCTGAACTCCAACTGTTTCACCTCTCTTCTAGATTCTGCAATTATCCTGCAATCAACACAAATAAATCAGGACCTATTTCTGTTTTATCACCAACTACTGATATCAGTTTATAATTACTGAAGCTTCGAATTTTAAAGGACCAAAATGAAGCTATCAGAAAGACGAAGTTCCTGCTATCACCATTGGAGAATCATGTCGGCCTTATATGATTTTTTTATGACTATAACATAATGTGACGATTTAATAGAAACAAGAATGAGAATATATTATATTTGCCGGCTTGTTTCTATTAGATCGTCACATCGGGCATTCTCTGGCTGATGATATGATCAGAACAGTTTGCTGATTCAACTGTTTGTTCCCAAATAGACTATAAGCGTGAAAGCAATATTGAATATATCGGAGAGGTCAATCGTATAACACGGTAACACCTGGCAGCCTATTTGAGCTGCAAAGTTGGGAAACGAAAGCCACAGACTAATTTTGTCTGATCTGACAGAATCTATGTTTTTCACTTAATTTGTAAAAATTATGTGAATGCCCTGCTTGACGATTCTTGTTATATTTAGGCCTTTTCTAGTAATATAATTAATTAAGCGACGTAAAACAGAAACAAACAATAGAAAAGACATAATCGAATGTGTTAGAGAAAGAAAACCGGAATGGCTTCAATTTTAATAAAGGGCAATATTCTAGACGTGTGGAGCTGAATTAACAGTCGGAAACTAATAGGCATGAACTCAAAATTATAGCTGGGCTTACTGAATATATATATAAAGGTGCATGGCCCATCTGATGAAAATGAAGCTGCGTGACTTACGCATGCTGAAGCTACAGAAGGTGATTGTTGCCACTCTTCGTGTTCATAATACAGAGTCACAACGACTATGGTCATGTCTAAACCCCATATGTCTGGCTTATTGTTTTGCTCAACATCAAATGTATTACATCGATTTCTTTTATTTTTCTGTTCTTAAGTTGAACTATAGCACGATTGACCTTTGCCGCGCAGACAAGAAGCCGTCCAGTATATACTGCTGCTGCTGCTACATTCGGATTTGTTGCTGATTCTGATATGTAGTGTGCGTTTCATCGATTACATCATGAATCGCCGTCATAGAATTAGTCTACCATTTAGGAGGTTATAAGCCATAGACAGTTGAGCTTCACATCTATAGCCAAGTCTGCCGCCAGCTTCCGGGAACAACGTGGATGCGACGAAACAAGGGCAAGAAATCGCTGGAGCACAATCAACCGTCAACGGTGGAGGGGTTCTTCTACCCATCGATCGTCAGTCCAGCGCTATACAAATACAAATCCTTACGCTGCGTCAACCGTATACACCAATTGCGAGGGATTGCTGTCTGGTGGGGTGTTTGTGTGCCCTCATTAATGGACCATAATAATAATCATCATCTTTGCCCTGCCTCAGTTTCGAAACCTGCAGCCGGTCCAGAAACTCAGAATATGTCGTATCAACTATCAACTCTAGATAGGAATTTGGTGGCTCTTGCTTCGGCTCTACGTGCGTGCATGAACTTTGACTGGCTCGCAAGGAATTAAAATAAAACCTAAAAATTACGGGTCTCTGTTCTCTGTATTGAAAACGAAAGATGAATAGCCATTTCAATTGGAACATCGCCGAACGTTGAGCTATAGTGCATTCAAGCATTATAGTCCCCTGCATTTACTCTCTGTGCAAGAACATTGAAAAAGACTGTGCTATGTTGTTGGCAAGGTAAGGAAACTATGCATTGTTGCAGCCATCTCTCATCCTTCATGCATGTTGGAAATAACAATAAGAAAATAATGAAGGAGCGAGGATAACTAAATTCCAATTTAACAGAGTCGATGCCGATGAAATGGGCGTACTAGCAAAATGAAGTGTTTCGACATAGGAAGTACGCTTACTTTAGGTAATGTTAGTCATGGTTTGAATAGACCACCCTGTCACACCTGGACGTAAGCACACATACACAAACACTCACACACAGACAATCACACACAGATACGCGCCTCTTGCCGTCGTCATCGTTGGCTGTGAAGAGTTTTTATGTCACAATAACGAGTGAAGGTTACGACCTGACAGGCTTTGCAGAATGAGGCTACTGTGAAAGATGAGTTAATTGCAGTCTACACTTGCGCTCTGCTCGACCGTTGAGTTTGAGTGCTTTGAGGCAGACAAACAGACAGACTGTCGTTGGCAGACAGAAACACAGACGGAACCAACCACACACCGACGTAGACACACATACAGACTCAGATATATGGATAGAAAGACATAAAGGTATATGAACGAATGAACAGTGTGTTTCCGTCTTCCATGCAGAATGCAGACATTTCTTCCTTCCCTGCGGATATTCTCTGAATTGCTTTCTGTGCGTATATGTGTGTGTGTCTGCTTACTCTTTTTTAACTACCTGGCTGTCTGTCTGTTCTTCTCAGAGTTCCTTATTCTTCAGTTGTAGATTGAAGCCTGCATTTCACATCAATGTGCCTGTGCGTGTTTGAAGGAATGTCTCTTATCAGAATGCTGGAAAGAGGCAGACATACAGACGGATAAACAGATACATAAGGACTGACGGACGCATTTACAGACGCAAGGATATGGGCTACAGATACACAAGCAAGAAAATGCAGACACGATGCGCGATCACTTAGGCTTTTAGGAGATGAATGAAGTAATTCGAATGCGCCTATACATGTATGACCTCACAGTAAACCCAGTCTCAAGTTGACCTCTGAGCGAGTTGCTAAAACGTTCGATTGGCTTTCGAAGGCCTTCGGAGATTAAAGGACCGAGGCATTTTAATGGCTATAGTAACGACTGATTGTCCTCTTAGCACCACTGCGCGTAGCCGACGCTAGCGTGCACAGTCGGGAAAGTGAAACAATTATTTAGACATAAAAAGAATTAGACCCGCTTGCAGAGAGCGAAGCAGGGAGACAGAGAAACAGAGCGATGACAAAAAAAATTTAACCACACGGAGAAAGAGGGAGAAACGGATGCAGAGAGATTGATTAGGATTAGCGGTTAATAAAGCAGGAAGATACTCAGATATTGACTTAGTGAATGAAAATAGAGGCGTGAGTCATACTGACCATATATATGGCCTATACAAGCCAACATACTTCTGGTGGGTAGCAGATCGTTGATTTCGATCGTAACTGGCAAATTAAGATCATACACAATAGTAGAAAGGCAGAAACAGTACAAATAGCGTTCACAAAATATGGTGCACAGATCTTGCGTGAGGTATAGGCTGAATTCTCAAACTAATATGTGACACATTGGACGCAAATATAGTCAGACAGCAGGGCGATCATCTGTGCAAATTAAGTAATTATTGTTGTGCTAAATATAGGGCACATTTACGATATATAATGTGAATAATAGCTTTAAGAGAGCTGGTCTAGCGAGGGAAGCTCATTGGACAAACATGTGTCTGATGATCATTTTAAAGGATCTTCCTCTGTTCCAACAGCTCCTATTCCCCCATCCTCCTCTGGCTTCCAATAACAATCGAAACTTGCACCTTGCACGGTTTCACTAGACAACACCTCTAACGTGACGTAGCGCTCTTGAATGAGCTGATGCTTAGCGCTTTACAAATGTAAAGCTTCCGACTATGATTTTTAGAGGAGCCAATCAGAGACCTTTGATTGCTCGACGAAGTCGGCTTAACAATTGTATACGAACAGTAGACAAGATTATAGATTGCCTAACAACAGACGAAAGGAACGAGTAACAAGGTAGAGAAACGTGTGCAACAATCAACGACTGGAACTGAGCAACAGAGAAATGGAGCTGGATATTATCATGTCAGAGAAGTTTGGAGATATCAGACAATGGCAGAGGAATAGAGAGGAAAGCAACAGGAAGACTGCAGTGGCCATCTATTGAGGACTTCAGGACTTGTGGTTGATTACGACATGTGGATCATATGTAGGCCTACTCAGTACTTGTGGATTACTAGGTACTTGTGGATTACTAAGTACGTGCGGATTACTTATTACTTGTTCAGCGTCACTGATTCAATGATGTGACATGGATTTTCATTTATCATCATCTGAAGAATGAGGTAAGATTTTGTTATCGGTCTTGTCTAACTGGTTGTATTTCTTTATCCCGTATCTTTATGGCTTGCGGATTGTCGTTTTTTAGGATTATTATTTCACTATCATTCTGCAGGTCTGCTCATTCTGTCTAGGTATCAATTTTCTCTCTGGATATCAGCCCAACCATCCGTTCATCCATTCATTCCTCCATGCATGCATGCATGCATTAATTAATTAGTTAATTAAGTCATTCATTCATTCATTCATTCAGCCATCCATACATTTATCCCTCAGTCCTTACTCCCCTCCTTTCCTCTTTCCTTCCATCCATCCATCCGTCCGTACATCCATCCGTGCATCCAACCATCCATCCATCCATCCATCTTCATCGATCCGTCCGTCCATCCGTCTGTATATCCATAAACTGTTAAAAAAACTGGATGGCTTAGCACCAGTTCCACTTAATAAAGGAAGTAGTAGCTGTTATAATATACTATGAGGTTGTGAAATCCACTGGTTTTCTTATTCTCCATTGCATGGACAAACACTTCCATCTCTCAGTCAGTGTCTGTCTCCTGCAGGCAATTGAGAAGCATTCAGAAGGTGGTGTTTATTATTGTCATCAGAAGTAACTCCATCCCTCCATCCACCCACCCATCCATCTATCCACCCACAATATAAGTGTCAATTATAATTACAATTCTGGATGTCTGATTTGCTTAAATATCTATATACTGTATGTCTCAAGGTGTCTGTATTTCTGTCTGTTGCCCCGCAATCATCTGTCCTTCAGCCTCTCTGGTGATTTATATTTTTTGAGCCTACTTGTTGAATTTTATAGCACCATGCAATCGTGATTTTAACAATTATTTGCTCAATATCATAAAGACAACGAACCTACGATCTTAAGACCCGTAAAACATATTCATCTTGGGGGAATAAAATAAAAGCTGGGGTAAAAGGAAAATGTGTCTACTACGACATTGAAATCAAAATCACTCGTGATAACTTCAAGCAAACATAACAACAAAACAACTGTTTTTATTGATCCCAAAATAAGTAATACAAGTATGATTCAAACCTAGTAATGAGAAAAGGGGCCATAAAGGAAGAAAATGCCCTGAAAAAACTCAAGTCCCCTAGTCTGTTGACCATAATAAGGTCACCCTAGTATTCCGCATTATGATATGTGGATTACCAGAATTCAAACCTTTGCAACATAATGATATGCCAGCTATCTTACAGTGCATGTTGTTGTTGATATTTTAACGATATCGTTTCATTTCGAAGATGATTTGATGTCGCCCTACTTCTTTCTCTAGGCTTGGGACTGGCACTGTCAAAGTCCAGACAGTGGAGGAGTTTCTTACAGTTCATGAAGCTATGCACATAATATACATTCTACAGACACGTAAAACTAGATTCACTGAACTATGTAGATAATTCTTGTTTTTTCACTGCTTTTATTAGTCGCACAGTCCTTAAGATTGCAACTTCAAATCCGTTTCCCAATAATTATAGCGTGTGTGTGTGTTTGTGTGTGTAATAAGTTTAGTTAACGACGCATCCATGACAAGGGTGATATGCATAATTATAGCTTATCCCTGTTGCTGTTTTTATAGACACAAGGTGGGCTACGTCTGCCTCGTCATAAATTCTTATACTGTTAGGTCTACTGTCATTTTCACAGTTTCAAAAATTGTCAGTTTCATACAAATTAGATGGCTTATTGTTTTTGATTAGACTGGTTTACATCTTTATAACGTGCAACTCACACTCACAGCAGGCTTATCTTAGTCTACCAAGACAGAAATAGGTTAACATCATTATCGCAACTATGAAGTAATATTATAGTTGCAGCAAATAAATAAACCTATTAGGAGACAAAGAAGCAAATTTATAAATAGGCCCCCAATGCGCAAAAAAATGATCGATGACATCATGTGTGAGCACCAGAGATATAAAGAGTTAGGCTAAGAGACCGAAGGCTGCAAAGGCTAGCGGTGTGCGATTACTGACAAACCTAGGCTAAGACTAACTTACTTCAACTGATTTTTAACTGAATGAATGTACGCTCGTAATTTGGACAGTCGTTATTTCCACAAATTAATTTAGAAGAAATAGAAATTTTTTACCACCGTTTCAAGGAGTAAACGGCAAATTTTTTAAGAAATTCGAAACAAATTTGATCTGCTTTGCGTATTTTATCTATTCGATCTTAATAATTATATTTTTAATCATTTATTTGTGTAGGCTATTCTTAAAGTGTACGTTTTCGTACATATGCCTATGTTTCCGCTAAGTATATTCAACCAATGTAGCTTTTAATATTAGGCCTACCTAGATTTTTACTTATTTTCATACGTACATCAATAGGGCATAAATATGTGACTTTTAAAACGTTTCTGTGGATTTAATTTTTTCAGTTTGTCATGGAGAACATTTGAACTGGAATGATCTACACCAAATGAAAAGTTGAATTTGCTCTTATGTTTATATCTTTAATTAATAATTACAACAACTTTGACTAAAATTTTATAGGCAGGGGACAAAAACATAGTGCATAATTTTAATAGAGTGTTTCGACAAATGACATCAAATACCCATGCCCTCCGCTAAAAGTCTCAGGAGAGAATCTTGACTCTCATTGACCATTATAGCATTAGGATAGCACTCACGTGATGAATTCAGTAGGCCTACTGATATCAATTTTTTATTTCCCCTACGAAAGCTGTACACCGGATTGTGATCTTTCTGCAGCCTTTTAAATAAAGAACATGCACATTTCTTTACTTACGCACTTACTTACATTGCTCAAATAACTAGATGAGTAGTTGGTTTTTGCGGGATCCAGCCAATAGGTATACTAAAAACGCTTACTTCGCATGTATATAAAAATTGCATGTTATTCAGGGCCTGTAAAAAGAAAATAAATTAAAATAGATTTATGTCCTGCCTCATTAAGTCTTGGCAAATTTAGTTAAGCCTACATTACTTGTTATTGACGTTTAATTTTCGAATGTATTGAAAAAAAATTTACTTGGATCCTTCCTATATTTCATTACTCTGAATAGACCTCGAAAACCTTGAAATGTAAATAAATCTGGTCCTCATGAGAAACAGATTCTCAAGAGAAGCACAAACCCTGGCATGACTAAGTTAACGCAACAGCCATTTTGCAGACTTCACCAAAATTTCAAAATAATAATTTTCATGTAATTTTAAACTGAGAACTCGCAGCTTTATTAAAAGTTTATAATAAGAACGGATAATGACAAGTTATTACAGGCGTGAGATTTAACTGTCGGAAACCATGCAAGGCGTTCAGCCCATTATGCATCCGATATAACATCAACGACGCCTCGCCTGGCGAATGAAACACTAGAATATATCAGATAATAAAAATGTACACCGAGGTTTAGTACGGATCTCTGCATAATTGAAACGTTGAAAACTTCTAGTTCCACCTATGTGAAGGTTTGATGAAGTGTTGACCTGCAGCCTGCTGTTGTTAAATTATCTACATCTCATCTACGATGACGGTAGTTTGAGGCTCTCTGTATAAAGACCTGTGCTCGGTTATTGTTAATTTGTCCAGCGTTTTTGGTACTTCGTAGCTCATCGATGCATTTTTAATATAAATGATTAGTCCCAATACAAATAACGCAGCCAATTTAATTCAGCTTCATGCTCAATTGCTCATTATTGTCCTCAAGTATATAGTTTTTGTATAGGCCTACACAAGTTTATAGGCCTATAAATGTATCAGTAGGGCCTATGCATCCTATATAAAATATATAATGTCGACGTACTGAATTTTGTGAACATAATCTTTATTCCTTTCTTCTTTCTATCCATGAGAGCTGTTGGTCTCGCTGTCTTTCTCTGTTGGTTTCGATCTTGTATCACCAGGTGCAGCCTTTGCACATCCAACTTAACCATGACCATTATCATGCGTTTTATTGAACTCAACAGTATAACAGTTAATGGCAAATACTTCAAAAATAATATTCGATTGACATGAGCTGAGAACAATAGGGATATAGAAAAAACCCTAACGGGACCATATATGTCCATAATCATTAACAGCAGGTTATAACAATGCATTGATCACTTGGAACAAAATAATCTTAACTAGTTAACTAAACCAATATTGACAAAACAGAAGGAACAGAAAAAACAGAAACAAATGTGCACACAAGTTACTCAGGCGAATCTGATAGCAGGCAATCTTTCAGTTTCAGTTTAAAGGAATGGTAACTGCTAGAAACACGTATATCAAGAGGGATTTGATTCCAAGCATTAGGGCCAGCACATTTATGGAAAATTTTCTAGTAATAGTCCGACTATAAACAGGTCTATAATTTTTAGAGGATCGTAAGCCGTAAGGATTAGCGAGTGAAGTTAGTATGAAGTAGTTCTTAAATATAGGAGGCAGCAGATTGGTTCTACGTGTTTTGATCCCCGTCAGTTGATTCCCCGTCAGTTGATCCCCGTCAGTTGATCCCCGTCAATTGATCCCCGTCAATTGATCCCCGTCAATTGATCCCCACGTCAATCGATCCTCTGCCTATTGAACCCAGCCCTTTTGATACAACATTCATGTTGCACTCGCGACCTTATCCATTTATTAAAAGAGCATCGTAACAACGCACGAAATTTTAAAATGATAAGAAATTACAAAAGCGTAATTGAGAGTCATAATATGATTAATTTATGAGCATACAGTCCTAAGCATAAGCCATTGCTCAAAGACATGACAGAATCTCCGACCGGCCGTAAGCGTTTACAGTGCGATAGACACGAGCCTCAAGCAAGCGATATTTTTTCATTGCCTGATGTTCCATACCGACAACTCCGTGTAGAAATATAATTATATAGTCCGTCTCTGGACGAGTGACACGAAACCTGGACTAGTGACATGAACCCTGGGCATTGCTTTGTCATTTTCCAAGTCTGTAAAATCAATCGTTTGTTTACTAACGGTCTCAGCTACAAGCCTGTGACGCCCAGCCTGGAGATTCATTTAGGACGAATAGGCAGGGGATAAATTGACGTGGGGATCAATTGTCGTGGGGATAAATTGACGGGGATCAACTGACGGGGAATCAATTGACGCGATGCCAACAGATTATTGTTATATGTATACATGGATTCGTTTAATTGCAATCGGGTTATTTGGTCAAGCCTAGGTGTGAGAAGCTGCTTGAACATGTGGTCCATTTTGAGGAGGTGAGATAAGCTAGTGATCATGCGTATTGCCCTTCTTTGCAGAGCGTGTAATCTGATTAGTCTAGATTGGGAATTGGATGCCCAAATTACATTACAGTAACTAAAATATGGATGATTCATAGTGTGATATAAGTTGGTTCAAATGTTTATAGGCAACAAGTTGGCAATTCTCGAAAAAATCTCTATATTGTTTGCTAATTTTATTGAAATATTCTCATTATGCATGGTCATTCCATGTGAGAAATTGATCAATATAAATACCGAGAAATTTAGCAGATCTAACTTAATCTAAAATTTTCATTAGACAAACGTTTATAACGTGAGCAGAAGAGTTTATAGTTAGTCTTAGAGATGTTCAATAATAACTTATTAGAAATAAATCAGTCGTTCACATGGAAGAGTTCCTGATTCATAAGCTGGAATAATATTTCGTAGGATTCATGTGAGGCAAAAATATTGGTGTCATCTGCAAAAAGAAAAAAAGTTTAGTAAGGAGGAGGCATTGGGCAGATCATTCATAAGAAGCAGGAACATCAGAGGGCCCAGGATAGACCCCTTTGGAACACCGTACCTTAGAAGTTTTAATGTGGACAAGAAGCCATTACACTGTACCTGATGGTACCTGTTATGTAAATGACTGCGGAATCATTATTTCTGCAACATTCCTCAAGACAGGCCCAGTCAACTAGTTCCAGTGAGTGCTTAAAGGCCAAGTTTTTAAGGCGCGGTCTAATGAATACCTGCCGTCTGCTAGCTACCAATCAGATCTCTCCAAAGCATCTCATCCTCCTGGGGTACAACCTTAACCAAATGGACCGGTGTGGTCAGTCTATCTGAATAGGCTCAAATGGGCCAAGTAGACAGCTGAGGGAAATGCACTGGAAATAACAATTGAAACAATGATCGTGCTTCATAGTCTTTATAATTATATGCATCTACACATCTGTACTTGATATGCCACTCATATGCCTTCGTGCCTGTATTCGTGTGTGTGCGTGTGTGTGTGCGTGCGCAGCTTTAGCCAGTACGACCATCTTGCAAGCTGCTCGTGGACAGCCTCCCGTCAAACGTGTGAAAAGTGCAACCAAACCCATGCGGGAAGTTTGCTGCAGTTTTGTAAATCGCGACTTCAAGGGATGAAGTCATGAGCCAAATCTTGGCGGTTGCCTGTGGTCACTGTTGTTTGCGTTTGTTTTTATGTGATGATGACCGATGCTAGTGTAATTGAGAAATAGACTGAAAAGAATACTGGATGAATGCTATCAAATGCTGCATGTATATATAAGTGTGCGTATATATGTATGCAAATATGTTTATATATATACGGAGAGTGAGAGATCTGCTTATTGTTCCCAGGTATTATAATTGATCATATTATATGCTGGCTGATATATTCTTCCTAGGTTTGACATGTGACCTAAATTATGCAGCGCTATTCAGAGAGCACGACTCTCAACGGGCCCACCAGCCCCTGGACCATATATATATATATGGCGTTTGGCTGGGGTCAGTGTTGTTATATGGTTTCTCTGATCTGGGAAACCTGAACTGTTATACACACGTGACAACCTATATCCAATCAGATATCAAAAGCAAATGTACCTTGAAATACGTTTCATACGAGTCTTCATTCTTATTGCATCAGAAGCTGATCATTCAAGAGCTCCCAAATTTTCAGTTGTTTTATTCAGTACAGATATATGTTTCTTATCATGACCACGCTGAATGCCTATATTGTATTCAAATTGATGCCCTTATAATATATATATATATATATATACTATAGTGGCCTGAATAATCATGGCATGCATAAGACCTGAAATACAGTACGTTCTTAGGTTACACAAAAGCTATTTTTGGAATAAATACATATACTGCATTCTGTATTTACCAATTTGTTCAAAATCCCAGTCGTTATGAATAAAAAAGGCTCTTATCGCTTCTTCCTGATCACGATCGACACGAGTTGTTAGATCGTACTTTTGCATGGTACTATGTAATATCAACTACAGAGTGCTGTATGCATATATCGATCATCAAAAGAGTGAACATCTGAGTGGTTTAGTCTGAGAAGGGGAGGCGGGGTAGGGGTAGCGGTGCCATTATTGTTTACATACTGCCACTCTGCAAGAACATAAACAGATGGGACTAACTTTGACACCTGTCAATACAAGGTACGTAGGCCTATTGCTTGTACGAGAGAGGGAAGATTCTATTTCAAAGAAGGTGACTCTCTTCTCATACAGACTCTATGAGACAAACATTATATACATACACACACATATATATATTAATATACATAGATTCATTGCATTGAATGGCATTACAATTAGTTATCTATTTACATTATTTCACAATGTCTCAGTCTTGCAATTCAGGGTTGTGTGCCATATTCTCAACGCGCCCGTGAAGACCATATGAAATAAATATACCGGGCGAAAAGGCGTTTACTATAATGATTGAATGCTAAGACAAAACTGTGAGATAGAAATTCACAGGTAGTCCTTCAGCTCAGAGATATAAATATAAACAGCCTGTGTGTGCGTGTGTGTGTGCGGACCAGCTCACAGAGAAACAAACGCAAACAGCAGTGACCACAGGCAATCGCCAAGATTGCTTCACGAGCCGAGTGATCTATAATGGTCCATGGGCTGATATCCTGTATGCGTCCTATTGCGCTTTGGCTCATGGCTTTATATATATATATATATATACATAATATAAGTAGATGTATGTACAGAGACAGACAGACAGAGAACGGCCCAGAGGCATGCAGGCATTTCAATTGAAAGGAATTGACCGGCGGTGGACTTGAATATGGCACTTCTTGACTGTAGCCCCACTCAATGAGCTCAGGTTTGCTTGACAAGCAGTTTTTCGCAGGTGGGTGGGGTACAGAGCAGTTTGTCGCGCAACTGCCCGCCCAGAAACCTTCGTCTTTAAACAGTTGCTTAGAATTCTCATGGGACCGTTAGGTGGCGCTAGAGTATCGACCAATCAATCCCTGAATGCGTGACGCAGTGAAAGTGGAGCCATCACTAAGTTTGCCTGGCCAGTACGCTGTAACCAATGGCTGTATCTGTATATACAATATAAGATTGGCATAAACCTATGTCAATCAAGATTATGCAGCAACGGCTGTACATGATCATTCAATCAACTAATTACTTAATCTATATATATTGATGAATTCTCGATCACGCGTAATCACACTCAGCAATCGATCAGCTTCCACTCATACCGCCATGCTATTCGGACCTATGAACTAGCTCACACGAACACCCGATAAACGACTCATAAATAGTTTTCATCAGTTTCTTATCATTTCGCTCACGAATATAAGAACCAGACTAAATCAACCTTTCCAGTGAAGATAATCAATAATAAGTTAACTTAGCAATCATGACAATGTTCATAATAATAACCTCAATAATCAGTTGACAATTCATTACGAAGAAATGACATACAAGTAATAAACGCCTTGGTCATATAATCTCATAATCATAAGTTCGTAACTACTTAATCATCTTTAATCATCAGTGACCTAATACTCGTCTTATAATCCTTCTCATATAGGTGAGCCTCACGGGGCAACAATAATTCAAGAGCATAGTCTCGATGATAATAATAAAATAATAATAATAATATTTCAAATAAACTACGTAGTAATAAGTTGCCTATATAATAATAGGAATCACGTTACACAGACTTTACCTCGTATGAGCTGAACCGTCAAGAGCCGACTAAACACTTAGGCAGGGTATTATATATCTAAGTGAGCTAAGGCATGTAGTCACTGAAGCCAATCCTAGAAAACCTGGGAGCTACTTCTTAGAATACGGCCCACCACAAGTTCCAGGTATACTAGGAAGGTAGGAACCACTCATATCCTGCTGACCAATAGAATTGCCTCAATAATTATTATTTATATATCATAGCAACATGTATATAATAGTGCATAAATATATTAGCCTTATGATAGAACTATCATCGATTCTGCGACTGTAAGACATTGAGAAGCTCTTAATAGGTTTAGTGGCAAATTTCTATTCAGACAACAATAGGAAGATGATCTGTAAGGTCTTCTACCATCATAGTGGCTTCAACAACTTCAGTTAATCTGTTAGTCACCTGGTTGTCAATTAATGTAACAGTTGTAGTGGTGATTCGAGTAGGACGAGTTATGACTGGCAAAAAGTGATTAGAAGAAGTTATGTCCATAAAGTTGCTAGTAGGCTTGTGGTCCTCGATTTTTGATACATCGATATTGAAGTCCCCTAGAATATAGACAACTCTGTTCCTGTGCTGGAGAGCTGAGAACACTCGATTCCAATCCTCATTAAACAGTTTCAGGTCATGGGCAGGAGGTGTATGGATAACGCCTGTTAGAAAGTAGGATCCATTAGGTTGAGGAAAGCGGAGGAATATAGACTCATGGGTTCCGTTGGTGGTATATTAGGGTGGTAAAGAATAGGGCTGGTAAGAAATATCCTGTTTGATAAAAACGCCTACACCGCCACCCCGTCCCGTAGCACGACATTTAAACTCGAAATTATATTCTGAGATAAATGTTGAATTAGCAAGATTGTCATCGAGCCAGGTCTCTGTTACGGCGAGTATATCTATGTTGAGAGTGTTGAGTAAATATTCAAGACTAGCAAGTTTGGATAGTAGCCTATGCTACGACAATTTACATGCATCATGGATAGCAGTGCCTCATTTTTTTTAAACTGTGGATACAAGTGAAGTATACGTATTATAATTGCGTTCCCTAGGCTTAACCATTTAATAGTTTTCATTAGGGTCAAGGTCATAATTATTGAGTAATGGTCGGTTGGATCCTAAATCAGCAAATAAGTTCAAAGTTGGACCATCCTTTAGCCGATCCACTTGCTGATCATCTCTATTGTAGCAACAAATGCTTTATATTCATCCTCATCCACTAGTTGGTTATATGGAAAAAGGTGTGTCAAACAGTGAGTGCAAAGCCAGGATTTCCTTTCAATGACGGGTATTTGAAAGTGGGTTTGTTGTTAGCAGCTATTGCAGAGAGCACAGGCGATTACCTCCTGAGGCTCAGCAATGAACTGTGCACATAATTTACACTTAACTAAGTCAGTACAGGTATAACCTACACCAGAAATCTTGGTCCAAACACGAAGAACCAAACCAAGAGAAAAAAACTAAAAGTAGGTCTGAAGAAAATTATGAGCAAGAGGAAGTAGATACTTAAGTGAATCAATTATAGGTTCCCGGACAATTCGGCGCCGGATGAGTTTGTAAGTGTATTTGGACCAGATATTGGTATGTAGTAACTGGCATTTTTAAATATTCAGAATGGGAGCGAAATAGTATTCTCCATATTATCCAGAACATGTCTGGTTATTATAGAGACTGGTGAAGACAACAGCCCTAAAATACTAACTTTGGGTAATTGCGATTAAAGAACACAATAACATTAAGACATGGATTTATCAACTTCTACTCCCGTTAATAAATACTATGTGAGTCAGAAACCGAAATCGATGTAACTTGTAACATTCTTTAGTTTTCTCTGCAGTGGAGGTCTGGAGGACTGCTCTAGTTAGAAGGTTACACGGTCCCTATGTGTTGACTATGACTCTAAAATAGCCAAACATTGTGCTGGATAATATGGAGACAAATATTTCGCTCCCATTCTGGATACTTTAAAATTGTCAGTTATTACATACCGATATCTGATCTAAATACACTTACAAACTCATCCGGCCCCGAATTCTCCGTCGCCGAACTGTCCGGCGCCGAATTGTCCGGTCACCCATTTATATCAGCACTTGCACCAATCTAGGACATCCTGTCATTACCTGTTTGGTCAACTTCAAAACGGTCTAGTAGCTGTTCCGTAGGTCATTCCGATCATAATCTGTTTAACTAGGATGGTATTGTCCATCCTTCTTACTTACTTATACTTAGTTGGAACAATGGTCGACAAGAGCTCTCCATCCCGTACTATCTTTAGCAGTCTCCTGTGCGTCTGCGTCCATCCTTCCATATGTCCAAAGAAGTCTAGCTTTCTTTTCATTTGTAGTTGTATGATGTTGCTGGTTTACGCTGGTTTTCTTCGCACTTCCTTATTCAATCTTTTCTGCTAACATGTTATGCTTATCACCATTCAGTAAAATCTAATCTCAAATGCCCCAGCAAGTTGTCCTTGTCATGCTCTTATGAGGCTGCCCTACACACGCATTGTAGTAAACCACTTCAGCTTTTCTAAATGTTCCCAATCTCCTCCATTGCTCCAGCTGCTGTTATTATTCTTCTCATGCCCATGGCCTGCATAATATAATATTTTAATATCGGCCTAATTATATTATAATACATATATAATATATTATTGCGGCATATGTAGGCCTAAATCTATATATTATCATATTTTTATTAAAATACTAGGACTACCTAAATAAATTATGTAATAGTCTGATGATAAAATTAGCTGATTCCTAATACTTTTTGATCAGTAAATAAATCCTCCGACATCTAGAGAGACCGTCATTTAAATAGGGTTTACATCATTTATTCACAGGTCAATTGTGTCAAAGACAACCTCAAAATATATTAAATATCACCAAAATGAACGTCATTGGACATGTAATAAAATTAGCCATCAACAATGTCGATGTCGATAGAACACATCTCAGTTTTGTTTCTCAGTTTGACTGTGTTTCACTTTTTCTATCACATACCATATTTCGTAAATGAAAATCAGGTCGTGAAATAACAACGAAAAACACATTATTTTCTAGTAAGTTGGAATTGAAAACTGACCAGGGAATGCGAATCTAAAAGGTGTGCCCTATTAATGAGATGAAGCGTGAGTGGAATTATTGTCGCAGTCTGTAGATTTCTACTTTCAGCCATTTCTACAGAGCCCAAAATGTAGAATCGCGGCAATCAACTAATTCACAGACGTTTAGTAAAAAAAATGATGGATGTGTTAGAGTCCGAATAGGTCACAGTTCAAGATCCAAAGGGCTCAGGCAGACAGACAGTGAGATAAATAGAAGGAAGCCACAAAGAGACGAATGAAGCAGAAAACTGCCAAAATCTGTCATGAATAGGAAACCACGAAAGATCGCACTTCAATGGCTGTGATCCTTTACACCCGAGACGCCAGACATACCTACGCTCTCATACTTTACACGGATGTAGAGTGTACACGGATATTTGACGAGCAACAAAATATAGCAATCGGAGCTTTAGGTAACTTCACATCGACTTAGAGTCAGCAATGATCTTGCGTTAGAGTCATATTCACTGTCTACGCAATTAAAATAAATAAATATTGGTAGGTCTAGACACATCAGGTTTAATATTACAGCATGATGTGAATAGTGAAATAGCCTAATATAATACGACAAAATTATTGGATGCTATAGCGTGGAATACATAATGTATAAACTACAGCGCAATATAAACTTGTCCATGACGTCATTAGATACCGTTGTCTAGCATCAGATACGACTTTGCGCTTATTTAGAAAATATAAAAAAATGCTTAAAATTGTATTAAATTAGTAACGTTACCTATAAAACGGTCTGATAAAATGATAAAATATTCTCCAAAGTATATAGATTCGACGTCTCCTTCAAAGTGGACTCAACGGGCGTAAACTGTGTTGATCAAGATCTTCACCATTCATCTTTTCTTAAATACGAAGTCTTCTCGATCCCAGCTGCTTGATCGGAAAAGTTCCGTGAAAGCCAAAGCAGCCTGAAGAACAAGGAGACGGTAGATGATTGATTGAATTATCCATTGCTTACATGCTTGACTGCATAGGCGTAGATTCCCGCAAGCCTCAAGGCTCGAGTGTATGCTTGAAGCGTCGGGTTTGACCAGACATTGAGCCCGCCGCCCCCCAATATTCTGTCGTCGTAGTCCTCAATGTCACTGTAATGCGGGCATCTGCCGTTTCTTAACAGAAACGGACATCTAGTTGTATCTACCCGAATTCGACTTCCGATGTTATTTTTAATGTATTAAACAAGACTTGCATGTATGTAAAATTCAGTGGTTCCCAACCTTTTTCGATTTAGGGTCATTTTTTATTTAGTTGGAAGACATGATGGGCCACAAGGTTAAAAAAATTAGGCAATCCTGTATTTTAGGTGCCAAAATTATTTTGTATTGTTCTACTGAATTTTGATTACTGTGCAATGTTAGCTGTCATCAGGAATGTTTCAATGGCTAAAAGGTTTATAGATGTAGAAGCGGAATAAATGAAAACAATTTACTTATATTTAAGTAGAATGTGGATTTATGAAAAAATCATACTGAAATAGAAACTGGATTGATGAGAAATATATGTTTAAATGTAAGCGGAATTTATTAAAAGAATCATTCTTCAATAGAAGCCGGGTTGATGGAAAGAATCATATGTAAGTAGAAGCTGTCTTAAAGAGAAAATTTGCTTCAAATAATTTGGGAACCTAAAATACATGACTACCAAATTATAAAAAAAATTTAGCAGATTTTTTTAAAGAATAGAATACAATTACACATGGATAAATTCCGGTTTAATAATTTTAGATTAGTAATATTTATTTCAAGTTTAATCACTTGGTACTTTACTAATCAGTAATGCGATATGTGTTGCTGAATATTGTTAGCAAGTTTTTAAATGTCCTGTTGAAGATTATTTGTAGCCAGAATCATTAGACATTAGACAATTCAAATTGGAATTATTCAGCCGTGGACGATTTTTACTTTTAGTCAATTTCATTGCAGAAAATGACTGTTCACATGTGTATGTGCAACCAAACAGACACTAAAAGTGAATCTATAGTAGGCTGAGCCGCTAATCATATTTTCGTTTTACGATTTACATCGCTGTCTAGCGAATCAAATGTATACATGTGTTGGACATAGACCAAAGAACCTGACGTAGCTTACGCAAGCAAGAATACTTAAAAGTATCAGCGGCTGGCATAGACTAGAAGTGTACTAACATTTAATAAACATAATTGTTAAAATTGAACAACACTTATAAACGTAAACAAAATATGTAAATTTATAATAGAAAATAATTATTCTGTCAAATATTCATTTTTTGCACGTATTTTTATAGGCCTTTTCTTTGATAGGTCGAGGGCCTCTTTTGTAGGCCTCACGGGTCACTTTTGACCCGCGGGCCTCAGGTTGGGTGGGCATCGCTGCCCTATATACATGTATATATACATTTATTCATTATATTATATTATTAGATTATAGTAGGGTGAGACACAGTTGGTAGTATAGCATTGCTTACTCATATGAGTAGTCCAGTGCTACCTAACGTGGCCAAAAGAGACCCCATATACACAACATTTAGGCCTAATTTACTCGCCACGTATGACTGTTGATCGCAGCGGATCCAGTCGGGAAGACCCCATTACCCCGACTGCATGAGTGGCCTGAACCTCACTCACTGTCTGAAAGGGAAAGTGACGCGGGTTCGATACGAGTGTTTCATTCATTTCTGACCAGAACTTCTGGAATTGTTCTTTTGTCAAGAGTAGATCAAATATTTCTTATTTTATTACCGACAGCATTCATTCCAGAATGTTTACAATGCACGACATAGCTGTATGGCAGGCAGGACGCTATAAAGAATGAATAAATTAGATTTATAAGAGGCTACAGTGGAGCCTTTAATCTATGTCACAAGTGAGCCATCTCGTCACCTTCGGAATCCAAAGTGGTTGCGCCTGAAGTTCTTTGCACTGAAGTTGTTATCTATCTGTCTGTCTGTCTGTCCGTCCATCCGTCTGTCTGTCTGTCCGTCCGTCCATCCGTCCATCCGTCCATCCGTCCATCCGTCCATCCGTCCATCCGTCCATCCGTCCATCCATCCATCCATCCATCCATCCATCTCTATGCACATAAGTCTTTTTAATGTTATATTTTCAAAGAAGCAGACGACTTGAAGGAAACGACTGAAACTGTCAACACCGACCAAATGGGGTTTGATCCAGAAGCCACCGAGGTAGGTCGTGAACTCTGTCTGTTTCTCTCTCTCTGCTTCTGTGCCTCTCTGCTATATATGTATTTGCCCGTCAATCTATATACCTATCTATTCATCAATCTGTTGGTTTTTATAATTGATTAAGAACAAGTAGTTATCTATTGTAATCTTATCAGGTGATTTCTATAGCGCCGTCATTATGTTGCGTAGGGGCATCAATTGTTCGAGGTTCGCATCATAGTTCCCTAGAGAAGCCAGTTAGAAAAATTGAGCACATGGAACATAGTCTGAGCTACTAAAAATGTGACTATCGCCAGATTCTCAAAAACATGGACCTTAATCTCAACCTTCATAGCCCTATCCACACCATGTTCAGTACGTGTTATCTTGAAGAAGTACAGTGGGCAAATTGATAGTTAGCTGACTAGTTGACAGCTGAATAATTATAATTGCAATCGAATATGCATAAATCGCCACTCAGCGATTCAGAGACGCTCCCGACCCAAGTCTTTGCAGTGCGATCACTAATTAATATTAAATGAATTTTAGGCGTTTCGAATCACTATGTATGTATATATATATATAAAATTTGTTTATTTCTTTCTAACCCACTATCCACAGCATGACAACAGGATACAGTAGTATCAGATGTTAACAAGTTTAACAGGAATCGAATATAACTGAATGGCAGCCGCTACAAGGCGCTCATCTATACTGCTACTCATTTTACTAGTGCCACCTAGCGAAATGAAGGATTAGTCAACCTCATAGGGCTAGCGGATATCGAACCTGCGTTCTTCTGAGCTTCGTGACAGTGTGTTACTGTCTTACCGTTCAACTATCTCCCGGTTTTCATCATAGTAGGCCTAATCAAATCATCACCATAATTTTTCTGTATTTTAGGCACCTTCTGATGACGATGTTAAGGGCAGTAAAAGGTATGTGCACGTCTTTTCTTGATAAGCAGACTGACAAAGACTGGCGAGCGTATGGAAGCCACTGGCGAACGAGTGTTTGTTCGCAGTTATCAAGATATTGAAACAACAAGAATGAATGGACTAAAATGGACAAATAACTGAACAAATGCATGCACAATAAAAGTTAGACATGAATATATATATATATATATATATTGCAATGTATACGGTTTGTGTTTGAGACTGATGATGGGTATATATATGTATATGTATATATATATATATGTATATATACAAACAAAATTACATACAGATACGATACATACATGAACATACATGTACGATACATACATGAACATTGAACACAGTTGTATGTATATATACGTGGCTAATGGCTATTTATAAAGAGATAACGCCAACCGTGACCGATATAAAAAGGTGCGACTGAAGACATGCTGCAACTGTCTCGAGCTGTCTGTGGCAAATGGGTATGAGACTGATGATGGGTATGATAATCTGTATGATATGGGTATGATATGGGTATGATAAGGCCTACCTCAAAGAAGGACTATAAGGAAGGACAATAAAGGACAATTAAGCCTGGTTCAAGGACAACCAATGCACGAGAAGGCTCGATGAGCCCTTATTGGCTCAAGAAGCCCAAAATGGGCTTAAAGATGCGTATGCTTCTAAAGCAAAGCTTATAACGCTCACGATGACCCACATATAGGGCCTTCTGCCTCCTGAAATTTCGGCTTCGCGTGGCGTGCAATTTTCCCACTCGAGCGACCTAGCAGGTCATCACGACTGTTAGACGGTGGTTGCACCGCTGGGTAACACCCATTGGTCACTAATGTTAGTCTCTTGCTCTGCCATGTGATATTTGGGTGTTTATATACGTATTTTATACCAGAGTAGTATCTGATTATTCTTATACCACTACAATAAAATAAAAGATAAATATACATTATACATTATGTACATTAATGTTCTCCGATCTAATTACTTATGATCAAATCATCTAATAGAATCAGATCCAAGTTAATCTAATCCAATCTATTAAAGATTATGTTTTCACAAATCTTTAGCAAAGGAAAAGATGGTGATGGAGGGAAGGGTGCAAAAGCAAAGGACAGGCCAAGAGGTAAAGCTGCTACACCTGGTAAACCAAAAGCCTCTGCTTCTGGTAAAAAGGCATCAACTGCCAAACCAAAGCCTTCTTCTTCTGGTAAAAAGGCATCAACTGCTGCTAAAGGAAATAAATCTGCGGCTTCTGGAGAAAAGCAATCTGTTGTCTCTATGACAGTTAACTCAAATGGTTCTACGCTGGTTGATGGAAAGAATTCTGCTACCGGGGCAAAGAAATCTGACTCCTCTCTGTCAGCTAGTTCAAAGGGTTCTATTTCTCCTGCTGGAAAGAAATCTGCTACCGGGGCAAAGAAATCTGACTCCTCTCTGTCAGCTAGTTCAAAGGGTTCTATTTTTCCTGCTGGAAAGAAATCTGCTACCGGGGCAAAGAAATCTGGCTCCTCTATGTCGGTTAGTTCAAAGGGTTCTATTTCTCCTGCTGGAAATAAATCTGCTACCGAAGCAAAGAAGTCTGCGTCCTCCGTTTCGGTTAGTTCAAAGGGTTCTATTTCTCCTGCTGGAAAGGAATCTGCTGCTGGAAAGAAGTCTGTTGATGGAAAGAAATCTGATGCTGGTAAGAAATCTGCTGCAGGAGCAAGGGGATCTACTTCCTCTATATCAGTGGCCTCAGATGCTGTTCCTGCTGGTAAAGGAAAGAAAGCAGCTGCTGGTAAGGATAAAGGAAAGAAATCTCCAGATAAAACAAAAGCACCTGCTTCCGGGGCTGCTGCTGATACACCAAGTGAATCTGCTTCTGGTAAATCAAAAGCATCTGGTGATGGTAAAAGAAAGGTCGCCACTGGTGGTAAACCAAAGTCCGGTCCTGATCCTCCTGTACCAGATGCCTCCGTTCCCAAGGTTTCCATGACCCCCACTTCCAATGTAGGGAATGGTCAACCGAAGGCTTCCAGTGGACCACATCCCTCTGGTCATGGACAGCAAAAGGCAAGTTAATGATCTTTATAGTTAGCTGGCTAAAATACTCGGATTTGCTCGGATAGTCCTCAAATTACAATTAAATTATCATTCTATCTAAGTTGTGATCGAAGTTATGGATAAAAAGACTATACGCACTGCGGAAACTATTTATCCAAGAAAATTGCGTCTATAGTTGGCTCACTACAATTATGGAATATTCCATATAGTCATCAGTTGCTCGTAGATAATCTTGAGGGACTGCGTTTGACTTTTCCGTATCTGACTTCTTTGAATTCAGAAGCTTCGCGATATAGTCGGCCATAATCTAAGTCACCTTGTCACCTTGTGCTGTCAGTTCTTGGAACTCTAGCGATTGCAACGACAACACTTATGATACATTGCTTTCTTTTTGAAGTCGCATCTCTTAATTAGTTAATAATCTAAGGGACCGTTCACATATTATATAACGCATAAAATCTCGATTTTTGCCCCACCCACTACCCCTAATGACGTTATATAACAGCAGCTGTGACCCACCCCTATATTATATAACTGATATGCTACCTAACCCCTACCCCACCCCAGACTATAAGCACATTATAAAAAACATACAATCGACATAAATATATTGCGCAATTTGAAACTTTTTTAACAATACAATGTTAGTTAGCACTTTAATAGTAGTGATTCAGCTGATAATTGCCTTTATCCATTTCAAGAACTGCAGTAAAAAAATCATCATACGCCCAATTAGCTATGTAACAAAGGCCATCTTAAAATTGTGTACTCTTTCCTGCCAATGATGATTAGACCGGATGTATGGAGCTCCTATGCATCTTAATAATCGGACTTTTAATTGCGCTAAATTCAATTGTATTAATTACGGTAACTAATTGGGTAGTCGACGCTTGTCACCAAGTATCTACATGTGGGCCTACTAATACAGCATAGTAATACATGGTAGTGACGTAATTCATATCAAAAGCACCACTTTACTTTGCCTCCCTTTTTGCACTAGAAATGAGCATTGCAGTATCACGCAGAATGGATTGGTTTCATATTGCGTTATCAGGTAGGCCCTATTTATCGATAGGTTCGCAGAACAACTCTACCTATTTAATAGCGTATGATGTATACATAGTGTATACTACAATTGGGTATTTAAGCAAACATATATATATACTATTTACACATACTATAAAAAATGAAATCAAACATCTAGATAATACCTACCGAAATAATTATTTCAAGGGAATTAATTTAAGTTTAAACCAAAATCAAAACGAAGCACAGAATTGAATTTAAGAGCGTTTAAAGCTATACACAGGAAATTGTTAAAATTGTAAACAGGAAATTGATAAAAGTGGATTTATAAATAATAAGTAAGAACGTCAAATCAATTCGCCAGGTGGCAGTTAATGGTGCTAGTTTTGGTTCACAGCGTATTGTGAACTTTGATTAATGAATGAAGGCCCGTGGTACTTGCAGTTTCCAATTGGCAGGCAATCAGGCAACATAGCATAAGCTGACAAAGTTTGTTATATAACAAAACCTTCAACCTACCCCACCCTACACAATATAACGCTAACAAAACAGAAACCCACACACCTACTCCTTGAGCGTTATATAATATGTGAACGGCCCCTAAGTATTGATTGAAAATAATTATTATTTCTTTTAAGCAAAACGATGATGGTGATTCTTGTTCACAACATCTAACCAATGGTGATAGACCACATTAATAATGTCTCCGTAAGCCAGTTTAACTCAACAATCATACGCGTTGATCTCAACCTAAATTGCCGACCAATCCGATATCTTCCAATCTAGATCATCACGTGATGGCGACCTGGTTTAGTTTTATTCACGCGTAGATCTTCGTTTATGCCAGGCTATTGACTGAGTTTGAAATACACCAATTTTATATCGACGCCACTGGCTAGATCGGTATTGCTATAATTACATAAAATGCGTTAGGCAGAAAGACGTATTTTTTTTCGTGTGCGTGAAGTTTCACCCAATAAAATGGGGAGGGGTAAGATTTTGGGTTCGCGAACCCCATATGTCTTTCCTCGGCTACTCAGAAGTATTCGTGCAAAAAGTTTTGAGTAATCGGTGGAGTGGATCAAAAGTTTTCGTGAAACATACATAGTTAGTTACTTATATACTTTACTTCTTTATAGGTATAGGTTAAATAGAATAAAACATGTCCCCCAAAAATTAAATCTGATCGAAGCTTGTGAAATCAAAAGAAAAACAATTATATGGAATTAGATTAGATAAGATACGATATTGAGGTCCATCGAAGGATTTTACTGATCCAATGTTATTTGATTTAATCCGTACCAATTCAGTGTAGTTTAATCCAGCGGTTCTCAGCCTTTTAAGCATCAATAACCACTTATAAATCGTGTGTCTGGTTCGCGCAGCATCACTAAAGTGTTTACTATGGATTTATCCAATAGTTACTAAATTGTATTGCTTTATTTAATTAAAATATATGGAAACATGCAGACGTACGTGCGATCTCCAGTATAACTAAAAAGCAAACATAGCCTAATAGCAAAACGCATTTTGAAGGCCTATTGCAGCAGTTAGTACTTTCTGGCTATTGAAATCTATATAAATAGAGAATTCTGTCTGTCTGTGTGTCTTTGTCCGGCGATACATTTGCACAGTTTTAGAGCTATTCACTAGAAACCTTAACCGTTGGCTCGGGAAACATCTGACACATGCAGTATTTTGTGGTTCAGGACTCCCCCACGAAAGTTTCCTTCTCAGTCGCCAAAGGCGTCTCGCCGAAACACCTGCATGTGACATCTCTCTGCCACGCCTTTTGTACGGGAGATATACGTTTGCACCAGAGGTGTAACAAGCGGGAGGCAGGGGGCCACCTGCCCCCCCCCGTTTCAAAACTGGAGGAGCAAAGCCCCCAGTTTTAGTACTCAGCGCCCCCCATGTGCCCCTAATCGGTTCTTTTTTGTTTATCCAATGGCTTTTTAAGATTACCTTTGTTAAAATAATTTTGCCCCCCCCATTTTTAAAATTTTTGGGGGGAAAAATTCAAAACGTGGGGGGCAAGAATTTTTTTGGCGCTTCGCGCAATATTTTTTAAATTATGCCTCCCACTTTTCAAAACCTTGTTACACCTCTGGTTTGCACGGTCTGTCTGGTGGTTTGTACTTTGTATAAATTTTGAACACTTATACAGCTATTGACTAAACTTTCGCCGTTCGCTCGGGGAATGAATGGACGGTTTGGGAGATATACGTTTGCACAATCGCTCAGGTCGGTATGTACTTTGTATGCATTTGCACACTTTTAGACCTATTGACTCAAAACCTTCGCCGGACATCCGGTAGAGGAGTTGGTGAATCCCGCGGCCGGCGTCTTCCTCCTCTCCAGGGTCAAAAAACTGTCTCAACCGGGGCGAACGCCGGGTGCACCATCTTGTAGACAATAAACAAAACTTACGTGATCGTGGTAGATGTGATTAATATTTTTCTGGTCTTGAGGAAACAAGCAGACAAAGTTTGCATTCTCTCTCTGATCGTCTGTCTAGGTAGTTTGAAAAAATTTTGAACGTGTGAAGGTATGTGGGATGTTAAGTAACAAATTGATATAAACTTATTTTTTACCGTAAATGTAGGCCCTATTACTAGTTCTGTGCTGCAATCTAGCGATTGAAATAAAATTATAATTTGAACATTGAGAAAATGTATCTGTTTTACATGGATTCAATTTAAAAAGACACATTAATTTTTTTGCTCCTGCTCGCGGACCAACAGGCAGATGGTCGCGGACCACAGATGGTAGGCAGGCTAGAACCACTGATCTAATCAAGCCAACTGAATCGAGAAAACATATTTCTCTAGAGAGGCCGTGGGCGCCTGTGACTGCTCTGCATGTAGAGGCCTGGAATTTATGTCGTCCTCGTATGGGTATAGGTATGGCAAGTTGACCTGATCAATTTTGAACTCTGCTCAAAATGCACAAGTTAATGTGGTTGCTCTTCTTTTCTCTACCTTCTCCATCCACCGCTCCGTGAATTTGCTTAAGCATGCATCGTATATAGTAGTATTTGTAAAGAGACTGGTAGGATGAGCCATCAGAAGCGCTGTCTGTGAGCAAGGCCCGACGAGTAAGCAGGTTTTGAGAAAAGCGAAAGAGGATGAGAGAATACCAGATATAATTTTAGAGCGAACAAAAAGGGAAAGCGCATTCCCTATCTATATTGACTAATTGACTAGTGACGCAAAAGACTTAGACTGAGCCATGCAAGTTCTTATGCGATGAACAAAGAGGTCTATTGGACGAACGAAGTGGACGGTGGGAAGAAACTGAATGAGCAAGAAGTATTTCGTCAGCCATATATATCTGGGCAGGATCCGCGGTGGATTGAACTTTAAATAAAGATGTTGGTTCAGTCTATGTCACACATTTGAAGAGCCCACGAGCCGGAAACCCGACGTCAAACCTTAACTATGACAACCAATACTATCAGACCGTCCGGTGTGGGGTTACTGCCTTTCATAGACCACTATAGCTAAAGTACCCGGCTTTACCCGGATTGAACCATATTTTCTGATTGCTTTTTTCTCCGATGCTTACAAGTGTTCGTGCAAACTTTGGGAGCGATCGCTCGAGTTGCTCGAAAGTATTCTGGCTGTTGCTGCTATTCACCGCCTACGGCGGATCGCCTGTATTGTGAAATGTTGTGGCCGCCGCCCGGACTGTCCCGTGACGTCGGGTTTTCTCGTTGAAGAATTCCCCGCGTCGTCGAACTTTGCCACGCTGTACTGTGTAACTCGACACAAAATGGCGGTTTATTTTTTGCATTCGTTGAAATGATCGCTGTAAATAAATGATCGTAAGGGGGAAAGTTCTGTGATCGCGAACCCCATTTTGTTTGTTGTCGGCTACTCAAAAGTATTCGTGCAAAATTTAGGAGTAATCGGTCCAGTGAATCAAACGTTTTGTGTAATGAACATGGTCACATACATATTTTTCTTCTTTATACAGTAACCTTTGGATTGATTTGGCCAATGAATTTCTTTTTAGGCATTTTGAAGCGTTAACGAAACATCTACAAATTCTGGAATTGAACAATGCTTCCCCATGGTCGCCAATAAGGATTCATTTACAATGTGCAACTGACTGGCCACTTATGACTCTGGACAAACTTGGTGTTAAATCGGATATTTCACTTTTGAGTAATTTATGGTTTTACTCGCCCCAAAAATGTCTGTATCATTAAGCGCAAGAAGCGGGTTTTAATAAAGGATCATATTTAGGCAGAAACGGGATTTACTATTCAGAAGATTGTCCGAAGAAGAGATATCGAAAAAGATAAAACGCGCCAATATAAAAGCTGTTCTCGAGAATTGGTACTATATACATTATAACTAAGTTTCAAATTGAAATTACAAATGAACATTATTCCCATAAACTGATACGTTAGTATTTTACAGTCCTTTATATCAGATGACTTGTCTTTACTGTCTCGTACTGTCTAGAACCTAGTGTCACTGTCTCGGTCTCGGCACCTCACTGTCTCGGTCTCATCTTGGTCTTGAAGTTTCAAGTCTTGCATACAATACTGGAAAAAAATGGAGAAGGGGTAAGATTTTAGAATCGCTACCCCCCCTCCTCTATGTTTTCCTCGGCTGGAAAGAAGTTTTCTTGCAAAATTTGGAAGCAATCGGTAGAGATGATCAAGCATTTTTGTGGAACATAGTCACAAACACACTTTTCTTCTTTATATGTTTAGATGGGCACCGTCTCTGCTACCCATCTCACTGGTTACACCTTCGTTACACATTGTTCACCTCTTGGTCGTATACCAACCTTGACTTGTACCTTACGGCCAAGCGCACAGTGCTTACTTTCACGTTGGTGTAGTCAACCGTAGCTTTGCGTATGTTCTGCACACAAATTTAAAGCCCAGCATTTAATAGTATAAGTACAATGTGTCCGGAAAAACGATCCCCTAATGACTATATGAAACTAACTAGTAAATAAATGTTCGTAGATTTTTTAAAATCCCCAAACCGTTTTAATCCAGACGTAGCCTATTTATCTATTACTGCATAAAATATGTAAGGTTATGCAATCCAAACATGACATCATAGTGACGTCATTTGCAAAACGTCAATCTCCTTGTTCATCCTTGCCTTAAATGTTGAACTCATACGGCATTTCTTGACCACTCTTTTTTAGATACAAATGATGTCCCGTTCCATTTACGACGCAGCACGTGTACCTAGGCCTAGGAACCATAGTACCTGTAGCAGTATAATTATAACAATATTATATACCTCTGTGTAGACATTCGTATAATTGACGGCACATCTGCAATCATAATCATCGTCAACATCTTGAACATCGTCGTTGTCATATATAATAGTAATAATAAATATAATGATGATGGTGGTGATGATGATGAGGACGACGATGACGATGATGATGATGATGATGATGATGATGACAATAATAATAATTTTGAGTGGCATGATACAGTGATAAAACTGTATCCAAATTGTTACTGACATTTGTAACGTCTGCGCTTCATCCACTTCTGTTGAGCAGAATACAGGCTGACAGTAACAAAAAACGATGCTGAAACCAGTGAAACGTTGTATTTCTAACGCGAGTCGTTGAATGTTTTGACTAGTTTCTTTTACCACAAATGCGAGTTAGATTGCGTTCCAAATCCGTGACGAACGCTATATCAGAGCTATTGATGAGAGCGATGGTTAGTCTATAAAGACTAGATGAGTGTCATGTTGTGATATAAATGTTCTATGTTTTACATCTTGCATAATCGCTGTTCTGTCGCAGTCAGGGGTTGCTTGCATGTAGGAATCAATGCATCTAGAAGTTGTCTGTCACAGTGGCACACTATTCTGCGGGGGAGGAGTTGATTACATTAAATGGTTGTAGATTTTTATTTGTCTGTTTTCTGAATAACAAGGCTCAACCGAAAGATCCGCGAGCGAGCGAATCTACAAAGGTCACTCACTCAACGTCTAAAGGGTACGCCGTCCGAAAGAAATTGAAAGAAGAAGAATTATAGGCCTATTCACTGTAACTCCGCCTCATTCAGTCTAAGCTGTACTACTATATAGCTTAGTAATGCTTTCTTTTGTCACAGATTGTATATCAGGGGTAGATCCAGAGGGGTGGGGCAATCCAGCCATGGCCTTGCATTTCACTTTACACAAGACGTCGATCCATCAAAAGAGAGATGAGCAATAGGGTCCTACCTGACTCTTCTTGAGAATATGACGTAATATAAATCAAATATTGAAACAAAACATTTATTATTAACTAGAAGCTGGATTGATGAAAAGAATTATGTCTAGCTGGAAGCAGAAATAATGATAAGGATCCTGGACACAAGATTCTAGTTAAGTAGAAATCTATTGATCATTCCCGCTTCCATTTAGGCAGATATATCTTCAGCATTTCTATTCCATTAAGGCATAAATCTTTTCATAATTCCCGCTTCCATTTAGACATGTATCTTTCCATAATTTCTGCATTCATTCAGGCAGAAACCTCTTCATTAATTCAGCTTCTAGTTAAACGGCATTCTTCTCGTCAATCCACCTTCCTGTCAATATCTTTTCATCATCCCCTCTTCCATTTAAACCGCATACTTTTCATCAATGCAGCCAGGTGTTTTGTTAGATGGTTCGGTATATGTACACTGTGCGTGGCTGTCACCATTCGGTAGTGTTTTTAATAATGTGCGCTACCCTAAAGAGGCGACGAAATGAACTTCGACGAAATGAGCGGTCACCGTTTGCGCATACCAGCATGAAGAATCGAAAATAACGTAGGCCAACCCATGACGCTGCTCGTAGACCATGTTAGCTACAGAAAATGACGGATTGGGTAACTAAGATCTCGACGTAGTACGATATGAAAATAAACATCAAAAAACAAAGATCGTGAGGATAAACACGGGAAAGAAAACAACCCTAAATATAGTTGTAGTTGGAAAAGAACGAACTAAAAAAAAGGAATTTTAAAGAGGTAAGCTAAGTAAAATCTGAAGAAACGGATGAACAAGTCTATGAAATCAGGTGTTGTGCAGAGATGTAACAAGGTTTTGAAAGGGAAGCCATAATTTTTATATTATTGCGCGAAGCGCAGAAAATTCTCCCACCCCACCCCACTTTTTGAAATTTCCCCCCCCAGAAATTTTAAAAATGGGAGGCACAAATTATCTTAACAAAAGTCATCTTAAACAGCCATTGGAGAAACATAAAAGAACCGATTTGGGGGGGGGCACATGGGGGCACTGTGCACTGAAACTGCCCCCCAGTTATGAAACTGGGGGGCGGTGCCCCCTCTGCCCCTGCTTGTTACACCCCTGGTGTTGTGCTATGTGGATTGGAAACATGGACCACGGGGAAGGAAAACACCAGAAGAGTTGAGGTCTTTCGAGATGTGGATATGGCGAAGGGTGGAGAGAGTCCGCTGGATGAAACGCAGGACCAATGACGAGATGCTACAAATGGTTGACGAAAAATTTGGGACTCAAAAGAAGCCGACAGAGAAATGGTTGTGATACATAATGAGGGACGCTCTTCCTAAGAACTATTGAGGGAAGAATGAAGTGAAAAACACAAGAGAGGGTGGCTGAAAGTGATGTTAATAGACTGGATAATGAGGGAAGGTTACATCAAGTTGAAGGGGAGACGAAGGGCGACATTGGAGGTACGAACCTGCCTATCGTAGGCTATTATAGAGGAGAGGACAAAATACGGGAAGATGCGAGATTTATGGATACAGATTTAGATACACACAGATACATAGCTACAATTCTACATTCATAACTTTATAAAAACACATGCATGCAAAATACATAAATGTTATGAATATAATATTACGTTCAATCGGGTAATTTTTGGGAACGTTCAAGTTCAACGCTTTCGTTCAATTTTTATAGGAATTCTCCACGACGCAATGTTTGAGTCTTCGTGTCATTAACTTGTTTGGCGCCATGTTTAGGTAGGAAGATTTCATATCGTCATTGGCTTATTAATTTTGTACAATTTAATACAAGTAGTAGGCCTACATCAAGTGCGAAGTTGAAATTTTACGCTACAAACGACAATGATAAATTCGTGTATGTACAGTGTGATTTATATATGTCGAATTCTGAAGTATTGTTGCGATTTAATTGGGTGATTATGAAAGACAACATTGGCGGCGCCACAGCATGGCAAGCCAGGACCAAATGCCCTGCTAAAAAACTGCTGCCTTGGTCGTTGCCCTTCCACGAGATCGCCATAAATTTGCCTAGAACAGAATTTTTCTGGTTGAAAAATGCCCTTGAGTAACCAGTGCAATACTCTGGTTACAAAAATGGCTGACTCTGCCTCTGAAAAGACATGTTTCTTTTCTTCAATTAACGCTATACTACAGACCTAAATCGGGCAAATCAGTGGTTCTAAATTCAGTCGACAGACACCAGAAGTCGTCAACACATACATATATACATCCAGAGAAACAACTGAACAAACATTCTTACAACGGATGCGTACATAAGTACATCATATGTTATCGCCTTTTTCAGAGATGATGGGGCGGCGAGAACGGAACAGAAAATATCGAAATCCAAAGGAAGGCCGCAAGACGCATGCATGCAGGTGGACACGTGCCAACAAATGCCAATGGCCGCCGCAGCTCCCAAGGACGCTAGCTGCATAGGTGCTTCGGCGGCAGTTGAAGACTGGTGCACTGAAACCAAAGTCAATCAACGTTTCTCGTGCAGAAGTCTCATCAAGACCTTCATGTTAAAGACCAGTGGCATCAAGGCCTTTGGCGTGTGGGACAGACGGAAGTTGAAAGATTCTCAAGGTAATTACGACTTTGGTGGCCAAGAGGACCCAAGTGGAACTAAAGACCCTTGTTATTCTCAATCCAAGGACCCTTGTGCATCCAATGACCATTGTGCAGCCAACGATGATCCTGGTACAGCCAAATACCCTTGTGCAGCCAACAACGATCTTTGTGCAGCCAAAGACCCTCGTGCAGCCAACGACAATCCTTGCGCAGCCAACGGCGACGATCCTTGTGCAGCCAACGACGATCCTTGTGCAACCAACGACGATCCTTTTGCAGCCAAAGACCCTTGTGCGGCCAACAACCCTAGTGAATCTAACAGAACGTTTGGATCCAGCAACTCTTTTAGATCCATCAACCCGTATGGATCCAACAACCCGTATGGATCCAACAAACCTTATGGATCCAACAACCTATATGGATCCAACAACCCTTATGGATCCAACGGCACGTATGGATCCATCAACCCATATGGATCCAACAACCCTTACGGATCCAACGGCACGTATGGATCCAACAACCCATATGGATCCAACAAACCTTATGAATCCAACGGCACGTATGGATCCAACAACCCATATGGATCCAACAAACCTTATGAATCCAACGGCACGTATGGATCCAATAACCCATATGGATCCAACAAACCTTATGAATCCAACGGCACGTATGGATCCAACAACCCATATGGATCCAACAACCCTTATGGATCCAACGGCATGTATGGATCCAACAACCCTTCTGGATCCAACAACCCGTATGTATCCAACAACACTTGTGAATCCAAGGACCCTTGTGCATCCAACACCTCTATTGCATCCAAAAATTCTTATAGACGCAGAAGCCGTTTTGGATCCGTCAGATCTTTTGGATCCAACAACCTTCGCGAATCGAATGACCCTTATGCAACCAACAGCCCTTTCGGATCCAGCAGCCCATTTGAATCAATGAACACACAGAACTTTTCGATGGTGATTATGTTCAGTTATTATTGATGATGATGATGATGATGATGATGATGATGATGATGATGATGACGATGCACGATGACGATGATGAATGACGATGACGATGATGAATGACGATGATGATGATGATGATGAATGACGATGATGATGCATGATGACGATGACGATGATGAATGACGATGATGAATGACGATGATGATGATGATGAATGACGATGATGATGACGATGATGATGACGACGATGATGATGAATGATGATGATGCATGATGGTGGTGGTGGTGGTGTTGCTGTTGTTGATGATATGTATGCAAATTGCTAAAGTTGATTACGATGGTGGTGAATGGTGATACTGATGACGAGGTTGAGGATTCATGGTACTGAACATTGCGGAAATTATTGAAGATACTTAGGCGACAACGATGAAGATAATCATTTCTTTTTTTCTGAAATCGTTTTTTATCATTATGATGGAGAACTTCAAACTGAACACAAAATTTAGGAATTTGTATAAATGTGAAATTGCATTTCGATTATACCGAGGTAATTATTGCCTTGGCTGAAGCCTAAACGGTACGAATAGGTTTTTTGCTGCCGACCCTTTTGTGCGTCTGTTGCTTCTTGCTTCAGTGTCCAGCAATAGTCGGTTAGCATTGTGTTCCAGTTGCCCTGATTCCGCGCATCCTTGGTCACAATGGCATCATGAAACCTTTAATCATTGTCATACTTAACTGCACTAAGACTAGTAAGAATTGGTAATGCTGAAACTGAATCTTCAGCGGCATGTTGTACTTCAAGGTTTTGTATTCTTGAAGTATGTTAACTAGCTTGGCATAGTTTGGCGTTCTGCTGTTGCAAAGAAAGTTTTCATTGACATTAGATGTCTGCTGGTAGAGAGTTTTTTCTACCCGACCCGTACCCGTATCCCAGAACCGTTACCCGTACCCAACCAGTGCTAAAAATGCCTACCCGATCCGTACTCGCGGGTATACCCGTACCCGTGACGTTATTAGCATGCCTTCATATAGTCCTGCTGCCTGCCAGACTAATAGGATCACATCTTATTAAGCATTATGCTGTTGTCGGTCGTAGTAGTAGTAGCAGCAACAACAACAACGGCATCAGTAACAGCGTCCGTGAGGTAGCGATGGCGGCGGAAGCAGAAGAAGAAGGAGGGAGTGGAGGAGGATAAAGGCAAGGAAGGAGAGGAAGAGGAGGAGAACGGAAGCAGGAGGAAGGGTAAGTGGAAGATGAAGGAAAGAAGAGGCAGCAGATGGGACAGGCGGAGATGGAGAAGCAGGAAGAAGAAGAGATCGGAGGCAGGAGGAAGAGGAAGACTTAGAAGAGGAGTGCGGAACTTGAGGATGAGATGAAGAAGAGAAGGATGAGGAGTAGGAAAAGAAGAAAAAGAGAACGAAGGAGGAGAGACTGCAGACGGTCAGAAGCAGAAGGAAAAGCTGAAGGATGAAGATGAAGAGGAGGATGAAGATGAGGACAAAATAGAGGAGGAAGAGGACTAAATGAAGGAGGAAGAAGAGGAAGCGTAAGAGGGAGAGAAAGAGCTATAGGCAGAGCAGAAGCAGAAATTAGGAGCTGGAGAAAGAAGAGGTGAAGGAGGCGGAAAGGCAGAGGAGGATCAGCAGGATGATTAACAAGGAAAGGAGGAGGAAGAGGAATAAGAAAAACAGCAATTAACATGAAAAAAATAGATGGGGAAACATTACATACAGATATATAGTACTTAGGTTTCGAATTTGCTAGTTTGTAATAGTAATTAAGTCTTTGAGGACGCAAGACTCACCAACATATTTAATGTTGACATTGTAACCCTAAAACCTGACGTTAACACGGGTATAACCGGGTATACCCGTACCCGTGATTATTCTACCCGTACCGGACCGACCATTAAAATACGTACCCGTACCCTACCTGTACCCGCGGGTACGGGTCGGTTACGGCTTACCCGCTGGTACGGTATGCCCGCAGACCCCTAATCGACATCCTTCAATGCCTTCCGTGCCATTTTTGGGCCCCACTGGCAGATCTTCTAGCTTCTGTGTCATTAAAGATATGTGTAATCGGAGGCCAACATAAATGCCTTCATTGGTCTAGGCGTCAAGTACGCTTGAAGAGATCGTTCTTAAGAATCGAAATCGTTCACCTTCTTTGTTCATCTCTTTCACGAGATTTCTTATCTGTCCGATGTTTATTTGTGTGCCCCAATTCTACTTTCTCGAACCAAGCGCATATATACAGAAACGGAACGGCCCGCTTGCTTATTTATAGCTATGGGTCCTACTCTTTATACGTCTAACTCAAATGAGGCAGCAGTGCTTATTTGGTCTATCAGGGACTCCGAGTTGCATTCCTAGTGGCAGTCCTACCATTTTCTGATCGCCGCAGTAATTCCAGTTGCAGTTGGTGTATACAGTAGTCCTGCGTGTTTCAACAACGATTTAATATTTCCTTGGGATTCGTTCATAAAGACAGACAGCAACCTAGTAAGAACAATGAACAGATTAGTCAAAGAATGAGTGGGCTGGCCTGCAGGACCAAAGAGAAGTATAAATTTTTATCACATACCTTGTGCTGTCAGTTCGTCGAACTCTAACGACCGTCATGATCAACCTTCTCCGTGTCTTTCTTTCCGAAGTCGCGTCCTTTAGTTCCTCCAGGTTCGTTCCGGTGTTTTCGTGTATCTCGTCCATCCAATTTTTTCTTGGGCGCATTCTTTTCTTCTTTCCTTCTCCACACGCCAGCATAATTTCCTTCTCCAGTCTATCTGATCGCATAGCATGTCCAAAGAACCCCAGCTTCCTTCTCAACGCTGTTTTAACGTCTCGTCATTCTCAACTCCAATCTCCCTGCGCACCCATTCGTTTGTCTTCTTCTTCGTCCATGATAGTCTCTGAATCTTCCTCCATATCCACATTTCGCATGCGTTGATCTTTTTCTCCATATTCTTTGTCATTGTCGACGAGGTATTCATTATATTGGCTCTCTTTCTTATTTTTAAGAGACGTTGGTCAGACAAGGTGACAGACCGTCTTCTGCATGATCGTACTATTCTCGCTTTGTCGTTGGGACTGCGAACGGCAGAGATCTGAAATTCTGACTACGTCCGAGTATATATATCGGATAGGCGACATAATTATGTTGCACATACTACCAGTATACCCGCAGACCCCTAATCGACATCCGTCAATGCCTTCCGTGCCACTTTCCGAGAACGCAATTTCAAGGAGTTGACATTGAAAGACAAAAGAATTTTTTTCCTAATTTAGGAATATTCTTTTGTCTGTCAAAGTCATCTCTTTGAAATTGCGTTATCAGAATAGAGCAGTCTCAAAATGATTTGTATTTCCTAAAATGTATTTCCATTTTGTCAAATTAATTTCGCATTTGCTTGTGAGCTGCCATTTTATCCTGTAACTATATTCTATTAAAAGTCATTTGCATTACAGGCTTTTTTCCTCTTACAATTGTGCTCAATTTATGAAAGTTATATAAATTCACTGAATTTATTGTTACACGTACTTATCATTTTGAAATACTTTTCTTAATCTTTCAATGATTTTCGAAGTTATTTTAATTTTTTGAAGTTATTCTTGTGTAATTTTCAAATGCATTTCCTGTTCAAATGAATTTCATTATTATGATTTAGCCTAGTAGAATTTCACAAAAATTATTTCACAAATATATCAAATTTCATCCATCACTGATCCGTTTTTTTCATTTCTTTCTAATCGCTTTTAAATCTGAATAAATTTTAATCAGTTGACACATTTGATACCTTTCAGATGGGATCCTCTGCGGGCTACAACAATCGATCAAATGGTTTTACCGGCTACGAAAGTAACCGTCCTCCAATGTCTTCGATGATGTCTTACAATCCACCGGACATGATGGACCACAACTTCGGATACAGGACCAACAACCGTAGGAACGATTCCCCAATGACCGATGATATGAACTATTGCGGTGATGATAAAGAAGATGAGCATTTCGGTTTCGGAACTTCTGGATGCAATAGCTACATGACCTCCAATACTGATGATGACTACCGTTGTGGTTTCAATAATGGCTACTCCTCGAACAATTTCTAGGTATTGTCTGGTAGTGGATTAATGACTCTCCACTATCTGCATATTTTATTGGCTACTTGTACAACTTTACCGACCTTGGCAACAGATTACTAATTAATCTTATTTGCTGATTTTTACATTTTATAATGAGTAAAGAAATATTAAGTGAACTGAAATTTAAAAAAAAACGAAACATAGATAAAGAAATAGGACCGGATCAATTGTTATATCAAATCAAGGGAATATAAACGAATAAACAAGTACTGAAATGAATCTGTATCTATTCAGAGGCTTCTGCTTATCATAAATATTGGATTTACTTGTTTAGATCAGTTGCAACACATGTGCCATAGGCCTATTTCTGAAGCTTAGCGCAAAGGTATGCATTAAAGCTAGACATGACCAATAGGCAGTGAGTAGGAGGCAGGGTTTGCCAAACATAAGTTGTTTTTCAAGAAAGTTTTTTTGGTTGTAAGGTGTTAGACTTTTTTAATGTATGCACAGTCGCGCATAGGACCAAAATTACGATCGAGATGGCCTAGAAGAAATTCCCATAGACTGTTTCTTGCTATTCAACAAATTCAGTGAGTGAGGAATGATGTGAACGTCACAAATCACAATTCCAATAAATTTATAAATTTTGACTTCAATTAAAACAAGACCTTAAAAAAACATAATTATCACCTTTGAAGATTTTTAGTTAACTTTTTAACATAAACAGGCTACCTAAGTTTTTTTTATTGAATTGTACATAACTACATGTACAGCACACTCAAGTGTTGGTTCGTATAACTTTCTGATGCCAGGTTTTCTGCATTTCCAGATATTTAAAGAATCGCATTCGAGGCCACTACAACCTTCCTGTTACAAAATACTTAACTGATACTTAATTGTTATGCGGTACGTGACGTTTTGGCGCAGATCTCTGATACAATAATATTGTATATTACATATTATATAAATATATTACATGGCAATCTACACTTTAGTGTCGTAAATTATTCCACATGGCAAATCAGGTGAAGCCTCGGGAGCGTCGGTTGTAGAAGATGGATCAGTGAAAATAATCATTTGTAACTACAAGCCGGATCAATGAAAAGGATACTGTTAAGCTGGGAACTGGATTGACGAAAAGATTCGTGCTTAAATGGAAGCTTAATTGATAAAAATAATCATGCTTAAATGGAACCTGGATTGATTAAAAGAATCAGGCTTAAATGGAAGCGGGGTTGATGAAAATAATCATGCTTAAAAAGAAGCCGGATAGATGAAAATAATCATGTTTCACGTTTAAGCGGAAGCCGGATTGATGAAAATAATTATACTTAAATGGAAGATGGATTGATGAAAATAATCGTGCTTAATTTGAAGCTGGACTGATGAAAATAATGCAGTTTAATTGGAAGCGATCTTGATAAAAACGTTGTGACTAAAAGGGTTGCACGACGAGTAGAATTCTCATATCCATCCCTCTTCTATTTAAGCATGACTCTTTTCATCATTCCAATTCCCAGTTTAGCATAATTATTATCATCGATCATGCTTCGTGTTACATTATATATTGTATCAGCTATCTGCGCCCAAACGCCCTGCGCCAAAACGGCTGCGCCAAAACGTCCTGCTCCGATTGTGATGGTGGTCGATAGGGTGCTTTGGGTACTTATCCATTAATTCACCGAATTAATTTTCCTATAGTTATCGGCCATGACGCTCTTCCGTACATTCATGAAAATAGATACACATAAATGGAAGCTGGATCAATGAAAACATATGCACATAAATGGAAGGTGGATTGATGAAAAAATATACCTAAATGGAAGTTGGATGTGATGAAAAGAATCGCATGCAAATGGAAGCTGGAGGTGATGAATAGATTCCTACGCAAATTGAAGCTGTATGTGACGAAAAGAATCGTGGAAATGGAAGCTGGGTTGATGAAATGAATCATGCTTAAATCAAGGCTGGATTGAAAAAAATGTAAGCTGGAGACATCGTAAATTTTTTTTAATTCCATATATGTAATTCTAATATAGGAAATTTAAGTCGGGTGAATTAACCGATAATTACGTACCAAAAATGTTCTTTTTCGCCGGTGATGATCAACTAGCTAAATTGTTTTGCCGCCATAGATCTCATTGTATTCTATGTACAGGGTGGGCCTAAAAAATTAACCCCTTGCGGTGTTTTGCTATTATTTCGACCAAATGTAGGAAATATTAAATGAAATTTTACAGGCTGAATGCCAATTCATATTTGCATATCACCGCCAAAATTGACTGAAATATTTCATATAGAACAGAAGTTATATCACTTTTAATGAGTGCAACCGCTGATTGTTGATGGTCAATAAACATTTAACGCCGCAGAAAGTTATTAAAAGCGAATTTATGAGAAGTCACATTTCAAGTTGTTGTAATAAAACACACTTCGTAATTATTTTTATTGAGAAAAGAAACTGGAAATTGTCGCATATGGAAATCATTTTGACGTCATCTAGCAAGCAGTCGATTAAATTGGTGAATAAAAATGTTTTTGGGATTGATCATTTTGTGATAGCATTTGTAACAAATTAAACTTGGGCAAGGTGTCCATGACAGATAAAATGCGTTAACAGACACTTCAGTGATCATGAGCATGATCTTGAAGCCAAAGCTGTAATTAAAGCTCACTCTGAAATCACTAGAGTTGAGCAATTGTAAAAATATGCGCATTGATTGGGTTGGGCGGTGGAACGTCGCAAGTGTTACGGAAGGCAGAAATCTATTCGCACCCGAACAAATTCATCATGCGTCATGTATCCCTTTTAGGAACAATTGTCATATATAGGCATAAGTAAAGTCTCAAATTCAGTTACAAATACAGGTGTAAGCACCTTGGTTTCAAGTGCAAGTACATGTACGCTATTTAAAACTCCAAAGACGCGTGTGCAAAAATCGTAATCGTTACCTCTAGACTACTAAAGCGCCACTTGAAATACAAGCACAAGGCAGCAGCTTATTCACGTGCGCTGAAAAAGTGACTTAGAGAACAATGCATCTCGTCGTTAAGGTATATAAGGTACTCGAGTGCAAGTGCACGCGCCAAATACAGACACCAAGTACAATTAATCAAAATTTTGTATAGAAGTCCATCGATCTGTATACATTCAAGCTCAGTCGCTAGATGTCAGATATGCGTTTTGCATTAAGTTCCTCATCCTAGCACTAGAAGTTTTTTCATCGTGACGATTTTTTTGTTCGCCATTTTGTTGTCTGGTTATTTGGATTTTACAGATTACACGAGAAAAATGTCGTTCTCATTATTTCGTAGCGTATTTTCAACTTCGATTGCATTGTAATATAAGGTTAACCTTTGTTCATATAAATACTGAATAAAATTTGACTATTTTTAAAACGAAAGTAAGTAATCCAAATGTGTCTTCCACGGGGTGCGTAGCGAATCGCCGAAACCCGAATTCCCCGCAGTATCACCGAAAACGAAGCTGGATTGATGAAAAGGATTCTGCTTAAATTGAAACTGGATGGATGAAAAGAATTCAAGTAGAAGCTGGATTGATGAAAGAATTGCGCTGTTTTTAGACAGTTCAGTGGTTTTCAAAAGTACATTGCTGTTTTGGGGGAATCGGTTTTTTGGCCTTTTCAGCGTTTTCGGGGATTCGGGTTTCGATGATTCGGGTTAATCCCCTTCCACGGATGCGTATACATACGTAGCTGAGTTATTTATGTCGATTTGTGCACATGGCGCAAGAAGAGAACAATTGTTCTTGCTGTTTGTATGAAGTGGTTTAATTTTATTAGAAATATTTCATATTAACTAACTAAATGAGGGTAAACCTGGGTAAAAGTGTATTTTAGCATATTTTGTTATCTCATGTGCTTGCAGTGCATTTCAGCGTATATTTAATTATTTCCTTCATTGTATCATTGTAAGTACAAACTGGATTGATGATAATAATAATGTTTAAATGGAAGATGGATCGATGAAAAGAATTTTCAAAGTGTGTTTTAGAGTATTTAATTAAACAAAAATGTTGATCAGAAATTCCATGCGATTGCATCACGACGCCATTTTGTCATCAATCGAACTCTAATTATGCATGACATCTTCATCGATTCAGCTTCAATTCATGCATGTTTCTCTTTGTTGATCCAGCCTCCATTTAAGTTTATTTCTTTTCATCAATCCAGCTTCCACTTAGGTATATTTCTTTTCATCAATCTGGTTTTGCGCGCCTACACGACTTTGTTTACATCAATTCCACGTTCATCATGGCGACATTCTCGCATCAATCAAGCATGATATTTTCATCAATCCAGCTTCCATTTAAGCATGATTTCTTTCATCAATCCAGTTTCTACTTGCACCTTCTTCTTTTTTATCGACCTCTTCTCCATTTAAGCTACAGTTTATACCAAATAACTAAATATGCTATTTTTTTGGATAAAATATTGTTGAATAAAATGTGCTGAACTAGAGTTTTAACTAAATGAGTTTGTAATCTGAAAGACTAAGAAACAGCTGTGTTAAAGTTTACGACGGCATAATCTTAGCACTTTATTCTGGTTCATAGGGATCAACCCGAATTATCGGAACCCGAAAACACTAAAAAGACCAAAATGCCCGATTCTCAGAAAACAAATGTACTATTGAAAAACACTGAACTGTCTCAAAACAGCGCAATTCATTCATCAATCCGGCTTCTGCATGAATTATTTTAATTGATCCAGCCTCCATTTATGCTGAATCCTTTTCATCAATCCAGCTTCGTTTTCGGGGATATGACGGGTATCAGTTTCAGGGATTCGGGTTTCAACGATTCTCTACACACACGTTTGATCACTGCTCTGCTTTTGCTGGATTTCAGTTCTGCTTTGACTGTCTTAATCGGTCCATTCTTCTTGAAGGTCTTCAGATGCAATTTGGCATGATGGCCTCTCTGCTAGTCTCCTAGTCTAGATCGGACTTTTTTACAGATCATTAGTTACAGATCGTTTACGCTCAGTGCGTCTTTGTACCTCAAAGAACTTCAACATCCTTTTTGGTGTCCCTCAACGATCCATTCCTGGCCCCTTTTGTTTATCCTCGTCCCCTCAGACATTGTTCACATTGCTTCTTAATATGCTGGGATGAGCAGTAATTTCATTGAGTGAATGAGAGTAATAATTTGAATTACAATTGTTAATTTGTAATTTGTTGCCCAAAATCGATTTTATTTGTAATCTCTAATTCATTCTTGCCTGTAATTTGTAATTTAAAATTACATTACGAAAACAAATTACTTTATATTGAGCTTACTTGAGTACTAAATTCGTAATGTAAAAATTAATAGGGTCAAAAATTGTCTTACTGATTTTTGCAATTTAATGTTGCTCTGCCTTCTTCTGCACTGCTAGAGAGAGTCTTCAGACACTCTCTGGGATACACTGATGGTAGTAATTATCCAATCACTCTGCAATAAGCTAACAATCGATTAAATACATTTGAAGTTAGTTTTTTTAGCGATGTCGCTCATATTATGATGTAAACAAGCAAAAGATCCGTTAGTCACGGTTAGCACTAAATACCAAAAAGATACCGAGAAAGTACAAAGAAATTACTTCTGCAGCTCTGTTATCGATAAACTACACTAACTCTAACTGACCCTCACGATGCTTATCCTGACCGACCCTCATGTACGTCCTTTTTAGGGCTTTTTCAGTATTTTCTTAGACTTTTTGATATCTTTTTGGTGTTCAGTGCTACCGGTTATTCACATATTTTCAGGAATATCTGCTCAACTCTGTTGGTCGATGCAACTAAGAAAATAATGAAGGTTCATTGGTTCTGCTTATTAGGCCTACTTATAATATATATCGATGTATCATAGCTAGCTTTGATCACAGGGTGATACAATAATTATTTCCACCACTGAAAATTGATATTTCAGACAGCTGCTGCTTCTGAAAGAAAATTAGAATAAGTCATTGGTTTCTGACAATGTTATGCAAAATAAATGGAAAATAGAAAAGGCCTATGTTTCTTGCAGAATCTTGCCTGCATTTATTGATCCTGATAGTGTTTGTAATTTGGGATGATTGAAGTTACATAATTTGTAATTAGTAATTTTCAACAAAACTTGAAAGTAGTTTTTAATATGTAATTCACTTACATTTTCACCAGTAATTGGTAATTTGTAATTCAGTTACATGTTAACCTGTTGCTTTCCAATCCATGTTAATGATATCTTTATACATCTCTGTGCCAATGATACACAGCTATACATCAAACTGTCTGCCAAAAACATTGCTAATTGCTATTTTTTTGCTTATACGTCTATTTCTGTCATATCCAAACATGGTGTGCATCTAAGCACCTAAAACTCAATGGTATCTTTATACATCTCTTCCTGTGAGACATAGCTTATCTGGTTCAACCGCCGCCAAATGCCCACCGCTGATATGCTCCACAATTAGGGCTGTACCGATACATCGGCAGCACTCTTAATCGGGTCTGATTATAGAGATATCGGCGGTATCAGCGAGGGGTAAGATAATCGGCGCCAATATTTTAAAATAAATTTATAATATTATTTTCAATCTTTATGAACAAAATGATGTCAGCAACATCATTGGGTCTGTGAGGGACAGCATTCTGTTCCATTCCCATAGTGTGTGGAACTCGGGCTTCGTCGAGCATGACTACTTCGGAATTCGGACGACCCAGTAGGCATTGTGCTAGTTTAAGCCATGAGAAAGTGTCAAAACATAGCTTTTGTGCAGAGTGAGTCATAGTGCCCGCTTAATTATCCTGGGCACAGTTATGTCATCTCTGCTGGCCGTCATTTTAGGCAAAAGTGACAGTTTGTAAAAGTGGCTTATCTGGGGAGGGAATGGAATGTTTGTTAGAAGTTTTAACGTTCGATCAGAGCTCAATTCAGGAAATTTTTTCTTGTACTGCATCAATAAATTTTTGCACCACCCTTTTCAATGCACACCAAGCAGAATCGTTTCCATTGTGAGACTATAAAAATAGGTCATGATAAAATGTTTAGATTGTCTGAGTTCCACATTTCCGTTTGTTGGTGCAGTGCAAGATATACAATACAAAGATTTAAAATGTTCTCTCTGATTCGATTACATCTGGGGAATAACTATGCAAGTGCAATATGCTAAATAAGCTGTTGTTGCATGACCTTTCGAATTAACTTGATATGTTTGTTTTTTGGGGTGTGTGACCTTGGCAACTAATCAGTTAGGTTGACTAATTTACTGGACAAGCATCTAATTCTGCTTTATTTGTTGTATTCTGATCGATTAACAATTAGTAGCTACTTCCAATTTAAAACGATTAGCTGATCGATTAGATTTATTCATTATGTTATATGAACGAGTCAACTAAGAATGAGTTTATAATAATGAGCTTCAGAACTGTATCAATTGTCTGTTCTTGGTTATAAAACAAGAGAGCCAATACAAGTTCTTATTTCTGTTCTTAATTTTATGCTTCTTACAATAGCTGAGCATGAAATCGGTGTTAACAATTATTCTGAATTTGTTGAAAAAATTCATGAAGGAAATATTTTTATCAACTATGATAATCTAATTCTAATTGCAAATTGAATAGCTACTGTAAATTCCAACTCTAATTAATTGGCTTCAAGATTATGTGTATTCTATTTCAGATCGATTATTAAATTTTTGGTTAACAATTGAGCTAATTGCGCCCATCTCTGCACATCGTGTGATAACAACTTTATAGGATTCATGTTATTAGAAACTACAAACTAAATTACAAAGAACTTGAAAAGACAAGGTTGTGTATCATGTCTTCTACAAAATACAATTTTATATTGTAAACAGTCCATAACTAGGATGAACCGAGTGTCTATTTCCTGTCAAGTTCTAGTACTGAGTTTTACCAGTTGAGTTGTGCCAATGCCGAGTTTTGAATTTTTGAAAAGCCTCATTCTCTTTATTTTTAGTTTGGCAATTTGAAATTTTTTAATGAATTTTTGGGTTTGCCTCTGTTTATACTAGTAAGTAGTATCTGGTAAGTTCTACTAGTAACAGTATTTGTGTTTTTAGTTAGGTCGGTTGTTTTATAAATAATAAAATCCAATTTTCGTTTTCAAAACATAAAATTGTATAGCCAATTTTATTGTAACTCGTACCCATTGTTTGAGTAATAACGAGTATTATGAAACTCAGCCGAGCCCTGTTTCGGTTAATACCTATCCAAAATTGTGACCTGTCACACAATATAGTACAAAAATTGTTTCATTTCAGATGCTATCCTGTCATTGCTTTATTGAATAAGCTTAACTGCATAATATAATAGCAGTTAACAGTCTATTATCAGCACTGTTCACCAGTGTCGACTCTGGCTATTTTTGTACTCGCCTTAAAACTGTCCTAGTCAGTCGTGCCCACTCCTGATTAGTAACCTGTAGTACGCTATCTTCATAATAAATTGCACATGTGTATGTGTCGTTTGCTTCTTCATCGTTTCTGCAAAAGTTCAATGGTTCATAATGTGCTTGTGGATGGTATGCGCCATGTACTGTTGTTTGACATTCTGAAATTCTGTTAAGATTGAATGTTTTCTTTTGTACCATCTTTCATCTGAGCGAATTTGCTCTGTGGATTATTGTTTTCGACCATTTTTCTGTTATAAAACATTGAAACATGATTTAAAACATGAATTCTGGCCAGCTACAATATTTTAAATCAATCATTATCCCAGACTTAAATCATTTATCAACCGGGTCACGTGGTTAGCTTTCTGTGATAATAACTAATTGGCTACTCTAATTCAAGCTGTACTTGTTTCTAGTTTTAAGTATACCAGGTACATGAGATGAATGATTGTGATGGGTCTGTGCTAAGCTTCCTTACACAATAACTGTGGTGTTGCATTTTAGGTTTACCCAGTTGCTCCTGCCAATTATTATTTTGTGAACAATTTCTTAAATATCAATATGTCGGAAATTGTTTCTGCTCAAAGTTGCAATGAAATACATGTTAAGAGAGAAGAAAAGGAACTAGCAAATGAAAGAACTATCTGCAACGAATTTGCTGCACAGCTTAATCATCTAGTTACTACCAGTTGTGATCTGCATCAACAAGAACCAACATATCAGTGTCAACTATGTCTGAAAACATTTCCCATGATATTTCTTTTAAATGCCCACATAAAATTGCATACTGTTGAAAAACCACACAAATGTAACGTTTGTGGAAAATCATTCCTGAAGGCTACAAGGCTAGCCGTGCACACGAGGTTGCATACTGGAGATAAACCATACACATGTGAATTGTGTGAGAAATCATTCATCCAGATTTCTCGTCTGAAAGTACACATGAAAATCCATAAAGAAGAAAAAAATTACCAGTGTCACATCTGTGAGAAAACATTTCGGGACAATGCTCATTTGATTGAGCACATACGGGTTCATACTGGAGAAAAACCATTCAAATGTGACGGATGTGAAAAGTCATTTCTGTTGGCTTCTAACCTCAAGAAACATACGAGAGTTCATACTGGAGTTAAACGGTTAAAACTACATGCATGCCAAATATGTGAAAAATCATTTGTGCAGCCGTCTCATTTACGGTCACATATGAGAAGTCATACTGGTGAAAGACCATACAAATGTCAGCTGTGTGAAAAAGCATTTGCCCGCTCTAATACTCTGAAGAAGCATGCTGGTACCCACAATGGAGAAAATCTGGAAAGTGTTGTAGAGAGACAGCCAAACTTACACACTTGCAAATTATGTGGCAAATCATTTATGCAATCTTCTAATTTGCTTGTGCATGTGAGGAGCCATACTGGAGAGAAACCATATCAGTGCAAGCTATGCGAGAAAGCATTTTCACGTTCTGATGCTCTAAAGACTCATGTGAGAATGCACACTGGCGAAAAGCCATACATGTGCCAGGAATGTCAGAAGACATTCTATAATAAAAGTCACCTGAATGAACACTTAAGAATCCATACAGGGGAAAAACCGCATATGTGTGAAAGATGTGAAAAATCGTTTTTATCCATTTCTAACTTGAGGCAACATATGAAAATTCATACTGGAGAAAAGAAGCAAAAGATACATGCATGCAATATATGTGACAAGTCGTTCATGCACTCCTCTCAATTGCAAACACACACGAGAACTCATACTGGAGAAAAACCGTTCATGTGCAAAATCTGTGAAAAATCATTTATAACTGTTTCTACTCTTAGAAAGCATATGCGAATTCATACTGGAGATACGCTGCCAAAACTACACGCCTGCCAAATATGTGAGAAATCATTCAACTACGTTTCTCAGCTAAATGAGCACATGAGAATTCATACTGGTGACAAACCATATCAGTGTCAGGTGTGTGTGAAAGCATTTGCACACTTTAATACTCTAAAGAAGCACATGAGAACTCACATGGATGAAAACCAATGTCAATATGGAATACAAAAGGAACGATTTACACAATCTATTGTTTTGAATGATAACATGAAAACTCCTAAATTGAGAACTTATAATTGTCGGTCATGTGAGAAGACATTTACTCGTTCGTCGAATATGAAGACTCACATGAAAACCCATAACGGAGAAAAGCCTTATGTCTGCCTCTTATGTGAGAAAACATTTGCGCTTGCTTCAACTCTTAAGACTCACATGACAATACATACAGGACAAAGACCGTACATATGTCTGTTGTGTGACAAAAGTTTCACTGGATGTACTGCTCTGAAGTATCACACTAGATTGCATACTGGAGAGAAACCACACATTTGCCAAGTATGTCATAAAGCTTTCACGCGGGCAGGCCATCTCAGGAAACATGAAAGAAAGCATATGCTGGATAGGTTATAACAACAGCATGTTCTACATATGGAGACCATTTTATTGCAAGGCACTGGGGTTTGCCTACAAAAAGTCTGAAATGCAACATAGCCTGTTCTTTCAATTAATGTACTGAGCCTCAGTTGTATTTCTCTCCAATTGAAACACTTCATTTTACTGAAAATTTACTGTTTGCATTAATTTCACTCTACATGTGCTAGTAATAATATATTTATGTATGGATGCAGATAGACTAGCACCCATGGGCTAAGGATGTTGGTTGGGGCCCATCCATATATTACGCACGCAAAAAAATCGGATTTTTTTTACCCCCTCCCTGTTGCACCGCGTGCATTTCGTGGACCCTTCCTTCCACGCGTACGCACATTTGAGCTTCCCCCCTCCATTGCAAGGGTTAAATAACTAAAACATGTATAAGACATTGATTTTACCAGAGGCTATATATTTTTGTTAGGCATCATATCTAACAGCTTCAATTTGTTAATTCTTATGAAGAAACAAAACACTTGCATTTGAAACAGTTCTAATGCTACATACAATTGATTAAGCAGGAATGTAGTCTGTGATTGGGTTTACAGTTCTGATTTTCATATTATGTATTGTGGTCGTCATAGCTGGACAATTATATTTGCGTACGTACATATTTTCGGGACCCCTCTCCCCCCCACCATACGCACCCGTACGCAATATCGCCGATATTTTAAACCCCCTTGCCCCTCCTGCGTACGTAATATGTGGACGGTCCTTTGGTACTTGACAGTTTAAGTAATAAAATTCACTAAACAGAAGATCAGCTCCAAATATATAGTGCAAATTTACTGGAAAAGTCATGATTGACGGACTTTCAAGTACAGACTAGAAATAATCAGAGTCTGCTCTGGGTTTGACAGACTCACAGCTCTGTGCTGCACTGGTGATGCAGCCATCCGAGTATCAGTCTCGATCGATGCAACGACTTGAAACCTCAAGGCCTTTCATCTCGACCCATTCTTTGAAAAACGAACTCTAGTTCTCTCCAGACCAAGACCTTGGTCTCGAGGACAAAAAGACTATAGGCAGGGCCTGATTTATGCAACCTGGATTCGACTCCGCTGGTTTTGAGTAAAATAGTGCCAGTGACTAACATTTTAATATAGGCCTTCAAGAGACTTTCGAGTTTGCATCCTTCATTTTAATTGCATCAGCCCTATTGTGTGCATAAACATGTAAGTGCTCAAGCGAGTAAACTTCCGGAATGACCAAGAACTGCGTTACCTTTTACTAAAAGTAAAACAGTGCTGTTGTGAAGAACTGCCTAAATAGTGTAGTTTCCGACCAAGTTGGATTATGTCATTATTTATGTAAATGTAGCCCATCGAATTATGACTACTGCTGACTTCTTCCTTTTCCATTGGTCATGTTCGTGCTCAGCAACTTAGTGCAACATTCACTGCTACAATAAATTATCATGTCATGTTAAACCTATCAAGGCCAATGCAACACAAGCGTTTCAAGGTCTTATCTGATTATTCCACTAGTATGTACTTCACCAGCGTGTGTCTAACCTTACGAACTTGTGAAAAAATTAATGAAAAACACGGAGCTGGACGTTTTGGCGCAGATATCTGATACAATATATAATATGATATGAAGCATGATCAATGAAAATAATTATGCTAAACTTGGAACTGGAATGACGAAAAGAATCATACTTAAATAGAAGTAGGATGAATACGAGAATTCTGCTGGTCGTGGAACCCCTTTAGTCACAATCTTTTCATCAATCCTGCTTCCATTTAAACATCATTTTTCATATATCCAACTTCCATGTAAGTATTATTCTTTTCATCAATCTAACTCCCAATTTAACAGTATCCTTTTTATTGATCCATGTTCTAGTTAAACATGATTCTCTTCACCAATCCCTCTTCTATAGCAGCGACGCTCCCCAGGCTTAACTTGAGTTGCCATGGAGAATAATTTACGACACTAAAGTGTTAGATTGCCATATAATATATTTATATATTATGCAACATTATTGTATCAGAGATCTGCGTCAAAACGTTCTGCCCCAAAGCGTCATATATGATATAGGCCTCATAGCAGTCCGGGAACGGGATGCAATAAGTTCAGCTTGTGCAGCTGAGCGGAGAGAGCAACGGCGCTGAACACGCGTAGTGGAGCAGCAGAGCTCCGCAAGTATAGTGGCGCTAAACCTTCAGTACAGCGCCATACCAGAACAGAAACCCGATAAACAATGCGCTGTGTTCAAGGAAGCCAGTGGAGTATACATATGGTCTCGGTGGAGCTTATAATCGCAAAGTTCATCGGTAAAAACACGTCTGTTAGCACGAGGTTTGCCATTAGAACGAAACAGTCAATGCGAACTTTTCGTCTGTACAGTTGTGGATCAAAGATAATGTTATCGAACTGCTTTCAGGAAATCAAGCCCACGCGTTTTTGTTTATAGAGAGCTCTAAGTTATGAATAAGTTCGCAAGCAACCGTGAGTGAGTTTCGGTGGAGTTACTCAGCAACTTCAATCTCAAGCTCGGACAAATGAGATATTAAAATTATAGTGGTCCTTATGCAAACTTTGGTCTTCTGAAATGCTTTAAACATTAAAGTTATGTTACGTTAGTGGATATTTCCTAGTCAGAACATATTATAGTCGCTAGATGACAGTACTACCGTTTTATGGACTTCTTTTATCTCTGCGCTAGAATTTTTATCGTCTCCATGTTAATGTTCGCCATTTTGTCTGAGTGAATCTGAGAATTTCAGATTACACAATAAAAAATTCGTTTTCTTGTGTACTTTATGAGACGTTTTTGACACGTATTTACTTGTATTTAGTTTGATATAATTCCCGTGCACTGTGAACCATGATCAATTTTTTATACGACGATGGCTATGTGATCAGATCATCTACCCAGTGTCAGCGTGAGTCTACTTATGCTAAGATTGCAAGAAGAAGCGAATTCCTATGACTGTTCATCCAAAGAAAGGCTTCATATGGTTTAAAATAGTTCTTTTCACCTAGCCAATTGATTAATTATAACCGGATATGTAAAACCGCACATACTAGTTTTGTTAATGAAAATAAATGTTGATGTGTTAAAATAATATTAATAATCTATCTATATAATTACCTAAATCACGTGTCTACGCGTGTCTGTCATATTCACGGCGCGTGATTGGACAGCGCGTGATTAGACAGCGCGCAAGCGTTGCTGTTGACTTACTTAGGCTATTGTTTACGAGTTAGTTAGTTAAACATCGTGTCTGAGTATGTCCGATTCGAGTTTCAGAAATGTTTTATTAACATTTTTGTAACTATATTTGCAGTTATTAAAATCAAAAGCATCGTGTAAGTTTGCATGTAAGTTTATATGCATCTATTAGCATGAAATGCACACTTAACGGATGAAACTTGATTTTGAATCGGTTGAATCGCCGTTGGTGTAAACAATGTTGTTCAGAGGGCGGCGTTTCATGGGTTAACATTGTGAGGGCATTGTGAGATCCGCTCAATTTCGTTGCCTTCGGGGTGCAAGTTGTAGCCTTTCTGTGCAATGGGAGCAAACTGGTTGAATCATGAGCTATTATATTTTCCGGCCCGTGATTCATCACGTGTTAACAGCTAGTAATAATAACAATCATCAAAATGCCAATTACCGTTGTCCTCATTATTAGTAGTTCCTGTCGGACTTGTCTAAAGTGTAAAAGCGTATTTTATTATCTCGTGTGCTTGCCGTGTATTTTAGCATGATTAATTATTTCCTTCATTATGTGTATTTTAGCATATCTAATTATTTCCTTCATTATATCATGTATCTTGTGAGTAGAAACTGAATCGATGAAGCTAGTGGAATTTCTGATCAACATTTTGTTGAATTTAATACTCAGAATACACTTTTAAATTCTTTTCAGCGATCCAGTTGCCATTTGAGCATAATTATTATCATCGATACAGGTTTTTTTTATCGATCCTGCTTCAATTCATGCATATTTCGTTTCATCGATCCAGCTTCCATTTAGGTATATGTCTTTTCGTCAATTCAACTTCCATTTAAGTATATTTCGTTTCATCAGTCAAGTGTTTGCGTCCACAACTTTGTTTACATCCGTCGTATAGACACTCTCGCATCAGACCAGCTTCTGCTGAATCATGATATTTTCATCAATCCAGCTTTTATTTAAGCATAATTCCATTCATCAATCCACTTTCTACTTGCATATTCTTCTTTTTCATCGATCCCTTTTCAATTTAAGCTACAGTTCGACATCTATTCAAGTCAAATAATAAAATATGCTAAATTGTAATACAAGCATAATGGCGTTAATAAAATATGCTAAAATAGACTTTTACCATCTAAAGATTTTCCCAGAATGGTTGCAATAATAAGATTAATAGTTGTTGTAGTATTGGAAGTAGTTGTGGTAGTAGTAATACTAATAATAGTAATAATAATAGGAAGATTAGCAAAACAATTGAGCTGTGGTAAGGATGACCATCATAAATATTTAGTTAGTTGCCATCAAGAGTAACAGTTTATGTTGATATCAGTAAGACTACAAGAAAATATAGGTTTGAGGCATGCTAATAGTTTGGAGCTTTAGTTTCTACTCTAAGCATCTTCATCTGCTATTGGCAATACTTCCAAGTACACGATGCTTTAATTAGGGATGAACTGAGTGTCAATTTTCTGCTAAGTGCAGAGTATTACAAGAGAGTAGTACCAAGTCCTAATACTGTCTTTGGACTATTAACCTTGACAGTTCTTGTTAATATTTCTGTTTATAATAGTTTTTAATAGCAGTGACTTATTCAGCACTCATGAATAACCTGTTTCCGTGTGCTTAGCTTTAGAGCAGCGCAATAGAAATTAGGAAATTGATATTGCACAAATACCTCAGTGGATTAAACTAAAGTTTGTCAAAGGCCTAGCCTAGGTCTTGATTAGATTAATAATTGGTCTTGTCTTTTCAACTGTATGATAGTTAATCTAAAATGTTAAAGACGTAATTGTATTCATTTTGTTATAATTCATACATAAAAAAATAATTTATGCTGATCAGAAAGTACTTTGTATTGTAGGTTCGTTCAGTTTGTGGCCAAATTCTGACTAAAATCTGCATAGTTTTCATTATGTCAGAAAGTATAGTCTTAGAAAGTGGTACTGAAATCTATATCAAAAGAGAAGGAGAGGAAATGGCGAATGAAAGCACTTTCTGCAAAGAATCAGCTGCTCAGATTAATATCCAGGACAACAATGGGAATCCTCATACAGAAAAAACAACATACCAGTGTCAGCTATGTCAGAAATCTTTTCCTAGGGTTTTCCGCCTGAATGCCCACCTCAAAACACATGCTGGAGAAAAATTGTATAAATGTCAATTATGTGAAAAATCATTCCTGAAGGCTTCAAATCTAAAAATGCATATTAGACTGCATACTGGAGATAAACCATACACATGTGAACTGTGTGATAAATCTTTTGTACACTCATCTCGTCTCAAAGCACACGTGAAAATCCACAGCAAAGAAAAACATTGCCAGTGTCATTTATGCGAAAAAACATTCTATGACAATACTCATCTAAATGAGCACATCAAAATTCATACTGGAGAAAAAACAAACAAATGTGATAGATGTGAAAAGTCATTCCTGTTAACTTCCAACCTAAAGAAGCACTTGAAAGTTCATACTGGAGACAAACAGGTAAAATCGCATGCATGTCAAATATGTGAGAAATCATTTATGCAACGTTCTCAATTAGAGCTGCACATGAGAACCCATACTGGCGAAAGACCATACCAGTGTCAGTTGTGCACAAAGGCATTTGCCCGTTCTAATACTCTGAAAAAGCACTTGTTTATCCACAACAGAGAAAAACCATTCAAATGCAAAATTTGTGATAAATCATTCTTGTCATTGTTCAATCTAAAATATCACATTCGGCTCCATACAGGAGAAAGACGCCAAAAAATGCACTCTTGCAAACTATGTGGAAAATCGTATGTGCAGTCTTCTCATTTGCACGTACATATGAGAAGTCATACTGGAGAAAAACCATTTAAGTGTATGTTATGTGACAAAGCGTTTGTTCGTTCTGATGCTCTAAAGGCTCACACAAGAATACATACTGGAGAAAAACCATACACTTGCCAGATTTGTCAACTTTCATATTCTTGTATCAGGAATCTGAAGAACCACAAGAGGACTCATGATGATGAAAATAAGTTACAGTGTGAGATCTGTCTGGAAAGATTCACAAGATTTGATTTGAATTCTCACATGAAAACTCACATGAAAGTAAGAAGACATTCTTGCCAGTTGTGTGAGAAGGCATTCACTCGATCTTCTGGTTTGAAGGCTCACTTGAGATCCCATACAGGTGAGAGACCATATGAATGCCAAGTGTGCGATAAAGCATTCACACATTCTTCAACGTTAAGCAAGCACATGAGATCCCATCGAAATGAAAAGCCATACAAATGTCAGGTATGTGAGAAATCATTTGCCTATGCTTCAACATTGAATAACCATAAGAAAATTCATACGGGAGAGAGAGCACATCAGTGTCAGTTGTGTGGGAGGGCATTTGCACGATCCTCTGACTTGAAGACTCACATGAGGATCCACGATGGAGAAAGGCCTTATGTTTGCCTATTATGTGAAAAGACATTCATACAATCCTCGGCTCTTAAGACTCATATGAGAATACATACAGGAGAGAAACCCTACCTCTGCCTGTTATGTAATAAACGATACACAGGATATACTGCTCTTAAGTATCACACAAGAATGCATACTGGAGAAAAACCTTACACATGCCAGGTATGTTGTAAATCATTTGCACAGTCTAGCCAGATGAAGAAACATGCAAGAAAACACAACGGAGAAATGTGACAGAGAGAATTAAGATCTTCTGAAGATACAAAACACTTTCGTTGATTTGGGACATCAAAAGAGAAAATAGCTTTATTTTCTTTAGATATTTGTTTTCCACATTTATGTATTCTATATGAAAGATTATTATGAGATTAGACCTGGTAGCAGAGTTGTAAAATAATTCGATTATGTTATATTTTACAAAGGAAGCAATTTATCGAAAGTGTTTAAGTGCAGTGCCACGAATGAAATGCGTTGCTCTGTGGAGAAACGGTAGGCTTAGTAAATACTAAATTCAGTTTGGTGGAACTAATTGTTTTAGAAAGGCATTGTTTATGCTAAAATTTTATTGTTCAAAAAGTGTAGGTTTATAAATATATTTGATATGAAATGGTTGTTTAGAGCGAAGTACCATTATTATAGATTCCTTATGTTTAGAGTCAAGTGAATCTACTGAAGAATGATAAGGGGTCATTGCATAATTACGTAACGCTGAAAATGGCCGCTTTTCACCCAACCACCCTGTAACGCATTGTAACGTTTCCATAGACCCACTCACCGTCACCCACCCGGTGTAGGCTCAATAGTCCCAAGGTTCGATAGTCCGAAGATTCTATACTCCGACATTAATTTAAATATAAGCTGGATTAATTGATGAAAAGAATGTGTAAAACTGGGAACTGGATTGATATGAAAAGAATCATGCCTAAATGGAAGCTGGATGAATGAAGAAAATGGTGCAATCCAGCTTCAGCCAAGCATGATTCTTTACATCAACTAACTTCCATTAAAACTGCAATATATCACCTGTCGATCGAATACCATGCAATCTTTGGACTATCGAACCTTCGGACTATAAGACACACATACCTACCCGCCCACCCTCTGAGCGTTCCGTATTTATTTTGAACAAAACTCAGTGTCGTTTTACCTGGGCCTATTATTATCAGTAAACGATCGATTTCTAAAGCGCCGTAACACAGCCATGTCGCTTACAAGGGTGCTATATAGTTCTAGGTCTCCAAATTTAGCCTCCATCAATGGTAGATAATAAATTTTTTTAACTATTATGTCTGAACTTCGATTTCACCGCTGTGTGTAGGCTATGAGGCTAAACTATTATTATACCAGAGTTTAACGACATACTAAAGCATCACAGACTGCTGACATCTTCAAAGTTATTTACGTGTTAGTTCAATGTCTTTTGTCTTTCTTTCTTTCTTTCTTTTGTCTCTCTTTCTTTTGTCTTTCTTTCGTTTGTCTGGTTATTGATTCCGTTTCTGACACTTGTTCATACGGCAATATTTAACAGATGGATCTTATGTTTTTCATAACATATATATCATTATTTAATTTACATTTATATACATGTACATATATGTATGCATAGTTAGTTGGTTAGTTAGTTAGTTGGCCATATGTTTTCTTTTTGTAGGTTCTTTTTTTGACCGTATCGGTTCTTTTCTTATTTCATATTTTTTTACCATTAAGGTTTATCTCTATCTTATGTACAGTGTTTACAAAGCAATTTCATAACCTTAATGTCAGACTATCTATATCATATTTACAAGCCCATATATTCATAGGCCATCATTTATAATACAATATTCAATAATGTATAACAACATAATCAAAGTATTGATAATTAATCCATACATTTATTATTATTACAAAGCAAACCAAAACAAACTCACTTATGTGTTGTAATCAAATACTGGTGTCCAAAATAGTTAGTGATATGGCTTTTCCCATATTCTTTATCCAACTGCACTAACCATATTTATTTCCTTCAGTTAAGTTCTGAATTTGGACACTGTACTCAAAGAATGTAGTTTTAAATATTATTAACCTATGATCTTTAAATAATCTTTCCATTATTTATTATCATGAGTATGTTATATCCTTCAGTATAGATATCTCTAATTGATAATATATTTGTTACAGTGTGATCAACTTTTTTCTGCTCATTTTTTAATTAGTGTGAAATGTCATTTTTTACTAGTAAATAATAAATACTCTATTGTTTCAGTCATCTGACATTTAGAGCATAAATATGTTGAGCTTTTTCCCATAGTTTTCAACCATTTATTGTTTAGAATGTGTCCTAATTTAAGTTTAGTAGTTTGAAAGTCACGTTTCCTTAGAGTCCATAATTTTTATATTAATTACATAGTTCTTTATCAGAGATCTAATTTCTTGTAATTCTAAGTAATTTGTTGAATTGATCTAAAATACTTCTAGTCCTTTCTGCAAGAACGTCTGCCATTTCATTTCCATATAGACCGATATGGCTAGGGATCCATGCTACAACAATATTGCTATGCTTTAGTTTATTCACATTATCTGTAAACTCAAGAAATAAATTAGGTCTTGCAACAGATCTATTTCTTTTATAGATGTAGCGACACTTAGTGAATCAGTAAGAATGATGTAGTTAGTTGAATTTTCATTTGCAATAATCCAATATTTTCAAATTTAGATCCATCCAATATTTTCAAATTTAGATCAATCCAATATTTTCAAATTTAGATCCATCCGTATAAATGTCCAGATGTCGCTATATTAATTAATTAATATTTAATTAATTAATTAGGCTAAAGACTAGTCTAGTGTAAATTTATAGGCTTGGCCTGCTAGCCTTATAACCCAGCTTCGCTTTATACTGAATTTTGAACTCGCCGAGTGTGCTCCGATTGTTTCTTTCGTAGCTAACGCAGGCATCACCAGACCGCTTTAGGAAGCGGGTCCGTCATTTCACGCGGCAGATCCGTTCGTTTTTGTTTGTGCTCCTAACTAGTACCCTATTTGCATTTTAGTCGTCACGAGGTCTTTAACTTATAGGCCTATGCCTTTAGATGATGTGATTGGAAATGGCGGTTGTCTGAATTTTGAGTCTAAATTGTTCAAATTTCGGAAGTTAAATGTAGACGATTTATCGTGTCATTCGCTTTGATCTGATTTAGCTTGATTGATTTGCTTTACCTTGAAGCCATCGGCAATCGTAACATTGATGCATAACAAACGGACTTGATTTGCATAATGAATTTCGCCCCGCTTTCGTATGACTTAGATTAAACCCGCCTTTCTGAAAATATTCACGTGAGCTGAGAAATTGGGAGAGGAATCTTTTGTAGAAATGTCATATCGCCAAAGCGTTCCGTACGTGAGCCTTCACGACTCAAAGAAAAACTTAATCTTTAGTTTGTAGTTTTGATTGAGTATTTTTATTTAATTACTAATTAGTTTAAAAATAAAAAGCGTTGCGTAACGTTCAGCTAACCCGCCCCCGTAACGTTTCGTAACTTTTGTAGCACCCCACGAACTCACCCTCGACGGTTACGTAATTATGCAATGACCCCTAACTCATTAAATGATTTTATATGTAGTTCAGTGGCGTAACCATGCCAGGGCAATTACTGGCAGTGCCTGGGCTGCAGTTTGTTCTGCCCGGTTTCGGCTACTACCCCTAGCCCAAAATATCGAGAAATTTTAAAACTATATTTTGAGTTTTTCATTGATTCATACGCAGCCTGTGTGAATTGACACAGGCTGTCCCATGTTTGATCAAAGCTTATTTTGGGATTTGTCGAAATCCGTTGAGATGCATTTGCGTTGGGTACGGGTGCCCACACTTCATTGCATATATCGCCATATGGCAAACTTATCGTAGGGGCATATATACATAATTATATATATATATATGCGATGAGTGTAGCCCAGGTATCGTTAATCACATAATGCACTGCAGTGGCATTAATTACCTTCGAGCCGAGGCCAAGATCTGAAATCATAGGTGACGAAGTCTCTTCTGACAATATCGGCTAGGAGGGTTGAAATATCTTTTATTTTTATTTTTATCTAGGAGCTTGTAGCGCAACCAGTCTTCCCTGCCTTTCGCTGTCTCGTCCTCCCTCTGTGCGGCTCCCATTTCCTCTCCTGCACCCTTCTTCATCTCATTCACTCAGTGTATCCATATATCCGGTTCTCCGGCACGTTACCTTCATGATCGACGGCAAATAAAGTTGCCGTGGTGAGGCTTGACCTTGTGCACTTGTGCGTAGGCTATTTTGTCAATTATTTTGCAGCCATGGAGGCATGGACCCTGCAGTGTCGGTCGAACAGAGGGCTCTTTCATTTACGCCCACTAAAACCTGTTTCTCGCCCCACACAAATTGACCACATATAGGGCAATGTCTAATATAATGTGCATGGCATTATATATGTGACACTCGAGTATATAGTTATTATGCCAACTGAAAAGAATTGCACTTTGGATTAACTCTTCTCAACTCATCTGCAGAGAAGAAGTTGCTTTCGATTAATGGCGTGTATGAGGAGATACAAAAATACGGCGCATTCAAAATGCTGATGAGCTTACTACAAATAAGTATAACGCTTCCTGCATCACAGCGTCCTTTGAGCGATCATTTTCGTGCTGTGAAGCGCTTAAAAAGTTATTTGCGCAGCACCACGGGGCACGAGCGCCTCGCGTCTCTATCCTTAATTTCCATCGAGCGAGATTTGCTGCAGATTGAAAAAGTTTCGACAGTATTGTTGACAAATTCAAACACAGTAGTGATCAGACACGGCGCATGCGGCTTTTACTTAAACTTAAAGTAAGAACTATCAAATTCACCGCTAGCTTATCATTCATATGATTCTTATAATTGTGTCAATCAGGAACATAAAATAGCTAATATTAAATTGTATTAATCGAACGCTGTGCAGCGGTGTGATATACATAATTGGATAATTAGTTGCAGACTGCAACTGCTATCTCTCCAAAACTGGTACATCTTATATGGACATTTGCAAAGCGCCTATCACAGCAAGACTAAATCGCTCTCAGCATGATATCCCGTGAAAAGGAAGGTCTTTAAGCCACGAAGTAGTGCAGGTAAAATCCCATCAAGAATCGTACTGGGGGCCTTCCCATAGTAAGGGACACGCTACTGCAAATGCCTGCTGCTGGAACAAATAAATGCGAAGTATTTTAATGGTCTCGGCTATATTTGATATACAGACAATGTAAATTGATACTTTCCATTATATAACTAGGCCTAGAACTTTGAAAATTAGTGTTTAGGATTACGAAAAGAACCTATTGATAGTGCATTTCGTTTAAAACTGTCCCAGTGAATGATCCAAATTTTATCAACCCGTTTTTGAAACGGAATAAATTGCAGAACACATATTTCACAAACTGTCATTAGTTCAAGAAGGTCAGTAGAGTTTTGTTAACAAGAAACTTCATTGTTCACAATTAATTAGACGGCAAGACGAGGTAATCACTAATGCACCACCCTCTAGTGTAACATAAGTTAACGAAGCATTCACAAAACTTTAGGCTTATAAGCTCAAGCAACAATAAAACTACTGAACAGTCTTTCATTGCAAGTTGCATTAATTCACATAAAATTACCGCATGTCACTTTCACATGATTAATGATAATAAGCTACTTTTATAGCGCCCGTGTTTAAGTTAATGCGAAAAGCATCAGCACTGGCGCACAAAAACCAATGTCGTGTATAATGAAACTCGGAAAGCAGTTGGCCTACATTACATGTATATAGACAAACAGTGAATAGGTCTAACCCAGCTGAGAGTGTTGTGTAACGTACAACTATTCAAAACATGGACTGTTAGAACCCGACCAAACCACGTATTTTTAACGGTTCTAAAAATATAGTTCTAAAAATAGCGAACGGTTTGGTATGCAAAATGGCGACGGTTGCAGTCATTGGTATATGCCTACTATGTGTTCACTTCTGTCCGCAGGAGAAAACTTCAAATTCTGACAGAATCATCGATAGGCCTATTTATGTTGGCAGAACTGAGAAATGCGGCTACAACTGTGCATTACGCTACTTTCGAATTGATTTTTACAATAATATTAAAAACTTTCATCGGATAAGGCAAACGAGGGCGGATGGGTTGTTGCATGAGAATTCCTTTTTGCGAGGCTCTTTTCCTTGGAATGTTTATCTTCCATAGAAACTCCATGGTTTGGCATCGATTGATTCTTCTGGTTATATAGGGCCTACTCTGATTCGGAATATGTTAGATCCATATACAATTAGCCACCGAGCGATACAATTTGTGCTTTACAACAACGCCAACACTATTATGTATCACTTTTCATATTATGTTTTGAGACTGGTCGTCCTTTTCCGCTGGTTTATGTCCACAATTAGATTTACGTTAGTGTTCTGAGTTGTTGGTTGTATGCTTGTGTAAGTTTAGTTAAGTGACTGAGTGTCTGGCTCAGTGGGCCTATGTGAGTAGGGCGAGTCAAGGCACGTGTTCTAGTGTGTGGGACCATTCTTCTTCACGGGTGCGTTTGGCCATGTGGGTTTGGTGATCTTGGTTGGGTAATTAGTGGACCGGTTACGTGAGTCCTTCTACTCGTATACGAGTACTTCGCAGAGGACGGCCCCAAAGAGACGGCCCTGTCGATTGGTCACTCCAGCCGCTTCCACGTAGACGAAGCGCCCATTCATCGGTCGATGGCAGGGCACATGAAGCCTCGGACGGAAGAGGGCGTCGTTGAGACGCGACAGAGACCCACAGCTATTCTGGGGTGCGTCGAATGCCTCGGCCTCCGTCTTTCCCGCCCCGGATGGGCTGCCACCGCGGGCACTCACGTAGATTGTAAGTCGCTCCAGATTATGCATGTAGTCCCCAGCTGAACTGCGTCCCTCTGCAATGGTCATAATAACATGAGTATGAATGCATGCATACGTAAACATATGTATGCGTTCATCAGCTAGCATGAATTCATATGTAGGGCCTTTGTATTGATTCCTAGCTTGTGTTAATTGTGTTAATTTTTAACTACATTTTTATATGCAGGACTGCACTGCATCTAATAATGGCTAATTGGTCATGTCTGTAGCAAATTTTCACAGAAAGGGAGACGTTTAGAGTAGACAAAGCTCGAACAAGAAGGCAAAAATAGGGATATACAAAAGACAGGCAGAGATTCACTGATTGGAAAGTGATTGCAGCCGTGATGACTATGGTTGATTGATTGATGGAAGTTAAGGGTGAGATGAGAATGAGGGAAATAAGAAAAGGAGGAAGCTTAGAGAGAAGATTTTGCTCAGCTGGTGAACAAGAGGGAACATTTCAGAGTCCTAAATAGTAATCAAAAGTGCGTCTCATAAATGGATTGGCCACGTGCAGTTCTTGGCCGAAAAACAGTCAGCCCCATAGAATATCTCAAGATTTGTATAGGGTCACTAGGTGCTTCATGAGCAGACGTTTATTTGATCATGTATGGAATACTTCAAAAAATTTCTCACCGCTTTTCTTATCTGTCCACGTCATTATGACGACACCGGAAATCGTCGTTTTCCGACCGAGGTCTACCATCCAGACTGGTGTCTCAACATAGAAATTGTCGAGGATGGTACAGCTGTGGATCGTTGGGTCTGTTCCGCCATCGACCGCCCTGGCCGCCTGCGCGTGGACCCACTGACTCTGAACGTGTCTCTTGTACTGGGTCTTACGGCTGTTGATAAACGACTCCTTGCGATAGGCGAGGTTCTCCACTGTAACGATGACGGTTGAAACATGTGATGTCGTCATCAGACAAAATGAGATGGTGCGTGAACTTATGGCAGAGGAAATTATATGCAGTTCGTGGTGTATATAGGCCTACCTTCATTGCAACTGTTGCCTTATGTTATAGGTCTCCTGAATTCAATTCAATTCATTTTATTGCAGCCATTAAAACCAAGGAGAATGAAAATTATTTTTTTCATCAATCAGCAACAACAGGAGACCCAGAAAGGACAATCGATAATTCCGCTAGGTAGGGTCACCTAAGAAATTTGTAGCATTAATTCGAATTCTTAAATAGAAGCAGGTGTTATTGTAAACTATAGCTAATGAGCTATATGTAACGTTCATTAGAAAGACATTGAAATCGTATGTGATTGAAGGATCGTAAACTGGTTCCAAAACATGGTTTGGAAATTGACGTTTGAGTCTACAGGCGAAAGACAGAAAGAATAGAAGGCCTTTCAGTTATGGTTCGATGCGACGAAGTGAAGCGATCAAGTTGACGAGAAACATCCCTCTTTCAAAGCGAGAACAAAGACGTTGAAAAGAATTGGGTTCAAAATAAATTGTGTTAGGCCTAACCTTCTTTTTACATTATTCGACAATGGAAACGATGAGACGAGGCACCCTACAATGCGTAGGCTATTCTTCGACTTACCACAAGGGGTGTAATCATTTACTCGCATGAATCCCAGTGAACATTCGCCTGTAAGGCAAACAGACAGTTTCACTAAGCAAACTTCAACGATAGGCCTATTTGCGCTGATGTTTTGTTACTGTGAGAAACTGTTAAATTGTTCAATGAAGAGAAACTCAGCTATACATTGCATAAATAAAATAAAATAAAATATATATAATATACATATGGAAGAGCTTATACTATATTCGATTAGACTAAAAGAGAGTATAAAAGAATAAGACTGAATAGAATGGAGTAGTTTAGTGCTATTTAACGCAGTATAGGAGATCTAAGCTAACAGCCTGTGGTGCCAAGTGTATAATGCACCGCAGTGTGGTCTACAGTATACTGTGAACTATTTGATGCTTAAGGTAGGGTGCATGGTACAGACCCCACTGCACAGTATAAATATTAATGCTGTGCAGCGCAGTAGAATGGGACTTGTAGTGTATAGGCTACCGTTGAGCATTGTGCTTGTATCATAGTAACGGATGACTTGCCTACGTATGGACAGCCGAGAAGTCCAGCTCTCATGCTAATGTGTCGATGCCAATCAGTAGGATGAAAGCGAATGAATCTGGCGACAAATGGTTCGTTCAAGTAATGATGTCGATCCAAGTCCTTGTCGACGTTCCCTTGAAACTCCTACATAGATAATATAGAAGACACCCTCTTACTACAAATACTTGGCTGAAGTGTGTACACCGCGTATACAATAATACGTTCCACAGTGCGATTTGTATACGTGGTAGATTCCAGTTAATGTCTGATATAGGTCTATAGAAGACACTTAAGATGTAGTCAGATATCTATTTTATTCGTTAGTCCATTTAGTCGTTAATTTTATGCGTGCACTCGTTCACTAATTCGTTCGTTCATTCATCCGTGCAGTCATTCGTTCGCATATATTCATTCGTCCGTTCATTTGCTCGTTCATTTCCTTGCTCGTTCATTCACACATTTATTAACATAGACGTATTCATTCAGCATGCACTCATTCCTCCGTAGTGACGACGATTGACCTTGATCTTGGCGGAGTTTTCGCGGTAGAAATGCCAAATGCGACTGTCGTTGCTGAATGAGATTCGAAATCGAGTGACCCAATGCTTCTTGTTGTCTTCGCCTCTTCCCTTCGTCACCAATCCAGTGACGAGAGTTGGAGGACCAATGTCAAACTGCAGCCATTGATCGCCTTCGTAACACACGCAGAGTTACATTCATACACCAATGTTTATATGGATGCATTTATATAGCCCATTAGAGGAAATCATACGTACAGAAATTAAATATTACTGACTACAATTAAATAACTCAAATGAAGGTATTAGCTTCTAACTTCATTGTGATCATTTTACCGAGGGAAAAGTTTATACAAAACAACTCTGTAAAATAATATAGAAATGTATAAATACACGACTATTATTAACAATAGAATGTTAACATGGGAGACAATCCATTCAGTCAGCATTCCCACATGGAGCTCAAATGGACTCTCTGTTCTCATGCTGGACTGTGGACATATATAGATTATAAAACCCAACTGGGTCTCATCCAGTGCCCATGGAAATACAGTCAATGGTAAGCAATGGTTGACCTCCGCCAAAGGAACATTTGGCTGAAATAGCGCGCAGATGGTCTACCGGAGAAGGGTCAAAACTTCTGTAGTGTTCCCTCTAATTTTTTGAAGATAGTGTGCTCAAGAAATTTTTTGCGCAACATTTTATACATGATTGACACTTTTGTGCGCAGGTCCGAGCTGAATGCGATGACTGTTAAATAAAGACCATATAAAAGTCTATGGTGATAAGATCTGACAACTAAAGAAAAGTCCCTTGTCTAAAGGTAAATATAAAGACGTATCAGTCTAGGAACCAGAGTTTCTGGAGTAAGGTGGACTGATTTATGTAGTTCCATAGAAAGAAACCGTGATTCGTTATTTGCGCACATTAAACTCTTGCGTGCGCTGGCTCCAAGGCCCGTGGGCTTTGAAGGAACATCAGTGCTTACTGTTGTCGAGCTTGGCGCACCATGCCTTGTTCGTGATAATGAAAGCATCGTTGGCCTGGCATGAACTGGCTCCCTCCGGTGACTTCTCACTCGACGCGGTTGCTTTCCCGTATGGAGGAAGAGCAATTGGAATTCGACAGACTACAACGTTCATCATAATACCAATCTCATCATTATCACCGTCGTCGTCGTCATCACCCTCAAAGTCGTCGTGCTGTTGATTGCTGGCAGTTGTCGCTCCCTACGATTTTTGGCGCATGGGTTGCAATGTTTTTCTAATTACGCTTTATAATTATATATTATTAATTTTTTCAACAAACTCTGTCGCAAATTGAAGAAAACAGAATAAGAATAATATGCGCCTACAAAATTTTCAAATATACTTGAGGAAATTGCGGTTAAAGGATGGATGTTCATTGGTCAATATTTCTGCAAATAATTTCTAACCCAAATCTTAACCAACGTCAGCAACATTGTTATTTATCTTGCTATTCCTTTTTTGCATCGCTCAGATAGAAAGTTACACTGTACGAATCCTTGCCTTGGCATCCGATTATTTCTACTCGCATGCTTGGATGCCGATGCCATTGCAGAGTGTGGAACTTAACAAAACGTGCGATAACTGCATCGTCGAGGTAGATGTGCTTCACTGCGTACGAATCCGTGTTTCCTTCAAACACCTACATGTACGTCGAACAGATTAGCCTTAATTGACGGTCATCATCATCGTAGTCTGCATTGTCGTCGTCGTCATCATCAGCCTCATCATCAAGTTAAAGCATCAGTATTTGACAACAAGATTACCATCAACAGGCAACCGATGTAACAAAATAATGCACTCTGATTTGTTATTATTGTGTGAATTTGTGTCTCATGATATCTCAAATAACATTTCAAAATTGCTGCATTGACTGACAAACAACAGTTGTCTGTCGAATTAGGGCATGACAATTTTGAACACAACACAACATAATATCTAAAATTCGACGATGTTTTTGAACAGATTCAAGTGCAAGAGCGCGAAAATGTAAAAATAAAAATATTGAAGGAGGACGGTATATTACATAAGTAGGTACAATGGGCGCGTGCCGCGAGTCTGAATCGCACCCTCTGCTTGTATGAGAAGCAAAGCGCAACAGTTAACGACTGAGGACACTTGAGACCCACTGCTACAATGTACACGTATTCACGTAGCAGTCTTGGATAATCACCTTTGGTAGCACCGAAACACCTCAGGCATAGGCCTATTCTGAAAACCTTGCTATTTGTATAGGGACTGATTATGATCGGTTTGATTCCGTTACTTATTTTCAATACCATGCTCTATAGATTAGATTCTCAATCTCAGT
>OY365806.1:26413014-26415514 GCA_959347315.1 Bimastos eiseni | reverse complement strand
ACACCTGATGCCTAGAGATCTAGCGGCCACGTTCTACCTTTAGCCGGGCTGGGTCGGGGTGATCTCGTAAATGAATGAATAGAATACACCGTCACTGTCTCAGAGGGTGATGTTTGTAACCGTACATTCCGCAGTGCATGAATGCATAACGATTCCCGTTACCCCGTCCATTCATCTTTCAGGCAGCGCTGACCCTTCTCAATTGTTGAGTCCTGCGCCTGGTATAATGGCCTCCCTCTCGAGCTATGCTTGCTGTCTGTCCCGTAACAATATGACTGTTTTCTACATCTGCCTAAGTGAGTAAGTGTTATCTGTAGCCTGTAGTTATTAAATATAATATAGAAAAATCAAATTACACTCAACCATTATTGTATACATACGATCTTGCAGCTAAGGTCAGTTATAGCACCATTAAACAGAAAATGGCTGGCTGAGTGACTGTATGAGTTCCTTCGGTCTGAGTGATTGACTGACTGACTGAGTCAATGATTGACTGACTGACTGACTGACTGAATGAATGAATGAATGAATGACTCACCTTAGCAGGGACACCAAGATCGACCTGCAGCCATTCGGAGGCCGATTTGAACTTAGCACACCATCCGACTCCGTTGGGTTGATAGACCACGAGCGTACTTCTCATTGCAGCCCTTGTCCACTCGGGTGGATAGTTGATGAGGCAGATATCTGTGAGTCCCGTATTGCTCCGGTTGACATGCGAGGGGACCATTGTGCAGGCAGTCTGCATGAGTACCACAAAACATTCTCTCGTGTGACGAACCTCATATCAGGCACATGAATTAATGAAATTGAAATAATTAAAGTCAATTAAAATAATCGAATTGATGATGATGGAATTAATAAACCAAGCCAAATGAATTAATCAATCGGCATATTTTCAAAAACTGATCCCACTAATTAATAATTATTCTGAATTAAATACCAATCGATCAAACGAACAGACTAACTTAGTGATTGATCGTTAAGATACTAACAGCCACGTCTCAGGGCGGAGAGGGACAGTGTCAATGCAGAGGTCATGAAGTGGTTAAGAACTAAAAGGCAATCTATGTTAGAACAGCTGAAAATTAACCTAGAATGCTTATTAAGCCCATGCAATTTCTCTGCCTCTTAAAAGCTGTTTTATTTTTGGCTAAGGCAGTAGTACTATCGCTAGGCTATTCCACAGCTCAACAACACTTGCACTAAGGATTCCTCACTTAAAGTTTACCTTTGACTTCTGATGTAATTAAGTAGAATTGATCAATTGGATGCAAATTTCAAGGAATCACCCCACTACACTGCCTCTTTTGAGGCGAGCGTGTAAATTCAGGTCGGTCTCCAATGAATTAATAATAAATAATTTCATTTCTCTACTGTTGCCAAAATAAACATTCCAAAAATCTTCAAAGCTGAGAACCTTGTAGCCACAAATCCTTTAATAGGCCTAGTTCTTCTCCTCAATTTAGCCTATATAGTTTTCTATAGCATGCTTTAAATACAGATTCCATGCCTCCAACTCTGGAGTTAACAGTGATATATACGCCCACAACCTTTTTGTTTTGTCTTACTTTTGTTCTATTGGTATACCCGCATAAAGTTAATGTTAATCGTTTTGCTGCTTCAGCGCATTGCCTCGACGATCTTATATTCCTCTGCACAATCACACACAGATAGTTAAACTTTCTACATGAAATTACGAGTTCTATAAACGTCTATGCTCTCTGCATTATACTCCATATCATATTCCTTAGAGACCTACATGAATAGTTAACATTTCGACAATGATATTCTGCTTGAGATGCCATTAGGAATCAATAATGACACTTTGGCCCAGACTTTATGATAGTGTGGGTTAGGGCCAGTCCATCAGAAAGCCGATCGGAATGATTGACCTGACCTCGATATGCGACTCGCAGGCCAGCATGCAGTTTGGAGCATCAAAATCATAACTGCCGGAGTGCTCATAAGGTGGATAAAAAAACAGTAACAAAGCAGGAACCCAGCTTCGGTTTCGAGCGGATTCATCAGTTTAGCAGAGGTTATCTGGTGTTGGTTATCCTTGAATGAAGGATAACTGGCGTTGCCGTGATCGCCGTGTGCGGAATACGTGCAAAATCTAGTAATTAAGTTGTAACTTATTGTATTTAAGTACGTATCACTATCCGCTGCATTGATGGGAAGTAAGTCAGTGTCTGCTGGAATATTTAGTACATTCGCTTCAAATCGAGGAAGATTATATTTTGAGTGATAAGATAACCGTTGGGCCTCGTTTGCCCAAGATAAAGCACATTTAGAATATTACCAGGTCAATCTTATACAGCTCAGTTCTTACAGTGTTATTTCTTTGTATTGAACGCTATGCTTTGGAATTTATTTGCTTAATTTGGAATTCTATATATCATCTACTCCTAACCTGATAGTCCTACTGTTAGGTCTACATGATAATCTGACGATACTTGTACAGTAGGTCCTATCTGTCTCCTAATATCTACACCCA
>OY365806.1:26377434-26412814 GCA_959347315.1 Bimastos eiseni | reverse complement strand
AGAAAAAATCGAATAGGTAACAGGTCATAATAATTATGTATGCGTTATATACTAGCCTTCCCAATTATTTATTGTCGCTTTGGTTCCACTGACCTCTTGATCAGACTCGACGGGTGCTAATCACAGCAGCACAAGTCAGTCGACACAGCGCTAATTAAATGCACTGGCGAAAAAACGATGGGCGTCTGCATCATTTATGCAAGATATATAATTAGTCTCACTGTGATATAATGATAAATGTAGGCTTAATAGGTTTTTTTATAATATTAGGTGACCCGTAGCATATTAAGTTTGCTCAATGTAATTAAATGTATCGTATACGGCAATACAATCAAAGCAAATATATAATAGGTTACATTACATATGTATATTGCTCACAATTACGTCAAAACGGATGCAATGAATGAAGAAACGAATGGAGGTGACTATAATAGAAAGTGAACACATGAATAAATGTGGACTGGTGGCTGAATGAGGGATCGAACGAACGAAATAATGAACGAATGAAATATTAATATTAGACAAATCTATAGGAAGAACAGACGTAGGGGGCCTATACCAGAGAGCTTCACAACTTAGGCCTATATATCGTAACTTAGCGCTTTGCATTCCAATGTGTAGCACTTAAATGGATGTAACTACCTAGTTCTGTTTCCTATTATTCTCCTGTCATTATCTTGATAATGCAACTAAGCAATACTATCTGAGGCACCCGGATGTTTGTAAAATATGATGCGAATTTGATAAACTTCTATGGCGCCACTAGAACAATGCTTGCTTGTAGGCCTACCCTTGAGAGCTGTGATGGCCTGCGAAAGAACGCCGTTGGCCTCAACCGACGCAGGACGAAGGACAAACAATACCAGGCACAAGACACAGCCGACGACCATCATCTACAGAAAATGAATCCACCAGTCTATCAGAAAATAATGAATTATTAATTCAGACATTTCATTACAATCAATACACATCAATGTGCCGAAGAATTAAGTATTCAACTATGAAATATGCAAGTCGCTAATGATATATCAAATTCTAACATGGGACCCAATAGGCCTATTTTTGGATAAGATACAATTACTTTAGTTTATATATATATATATATATATATATATATATATATATATATATATATATATATATATATATATATATATATATTACGAATAGTCTTTTGCTGACAAATCTTCATTGGCAAAACAATTAGCTAAGTAACAACCTGCTATATTAGCATCATTGCATCAATAGTATCAACATCCTCAGGACCACAATTTTTTAAGACTATCCTTGAAACAGAGTAGTAAGACATTGGCAGTTAGCATTTCCTCTCCCCACACCCCAAGTAACGCCCCCAAAATCTCGAGTCTCAGATTAACATGAGGCGCGTGCTGGCGAAAAGAATTCGAGAAAATTTGCCTTAAATGTTCGTCGGGTAAGTCATTTGAAATGCTAATTGGTCGTCTGTTTAAACATTCCCTTAAGAGTCTGACTTGCCCGACACATTCCCAACTGTTGCAACTGAAACGGCTACAGACAATCTAAACTACGTGACGATACCAGACCACATAATATAACGTATTAGACGGTCACTTGCAATGCACATTATACTGGAGGCGTGGTAATAGTATACCCTTTCAGCTGCAAGACGAATGCAAGTAATACGCATGTTGTCAAGATGCTACATGAAGAACAGAAAGGTAATGTTTGATTCACATCAGCAGCCATGCAGCCAAAGGATGAGAGGCCTAATTACCACGAGAGGGAGCACGGGAGGCAAATGCCCAGAGGCACGGCCGATTTTCCGGGCCTGCAATCACCTTATGCAAAATATTATAATCAATTTAAAAAGTTCATTATTTATCCCTGTTAATTGTAATATTACTGACATTTAATCACAGCAGCTTAAATTTAAAGCATCCGCATGTCTCCTTACTTATAATTTCTTACCATATACATATACTAGGTCTATATATATTTTTTACGACAGGCAATGGTGCAGATGGAGGCATTGAGAGATAAATGAAAATATTTAAAACATATTGTGGCATATATTTATGAGCTGAAACAAGCTGAAACAAAGAGTGGGAACAAAGAGACAAGGACAGCGAAAGAGGTATACAATAGGAGACAGACGTACAGAAACGTTTGGGGAGGGAACAAGTGAGCAAAGGAAGTTACTAGAAAATCAACAGAGACAGGTAGACATAGACAGACATAGAAAAGGTGAGTCGGTTACAGAAACAGAGGCATACATGTAGATCTACACAAGCAGAGAGAGAGAGAGAGTCGTCAGTGCATCTGCATTCTCACATTGAAGGCGGAGGAGACGCTGCTCAGGCGGTTCATCTGTGACGCCCTCTGATCTCACGGCGCATGCGCAGGAATGCAATCTGCCCGCTAATAATCGATAATTAATTTAGTGGACGAGTCTGTGTGACTCAAGTAGATACCGACAATGTGACAGACAAACAGACAGACAGACAGCACATGCACGAACCAGACAGACCAGCACGCAGATGAGAGAAGACGGGTCAACGGAGAGAATGGAACGAGAAGGCTGAGGAAGATAACAGAAATCTCGCTAAAGAATAAAAAGGGGCGAAGTCATAAGAAAGACGCTAGGTGTGGCATACATGTATATTATGGACTACGGACAAAGTATGAGAGACCAGAATGAGATGGTATCATGGTACACGTATAGGGTCACCCGATGAGGAGAGAGGATGAAAACTGTGCTGAAATAATTATGAGAGGAGATCACCGGACGCTGCAGTCGGGATCGACATAAGAAAAGAAGGATAGAAACGACACAATATTACTTGAAACCTCTAATATTGAAGAAAGAAGACACTGGTGACAGAATCAACTGAAGCAGATTCGTGTGGCTGACCCATTCCCTGGGAGGGATTAATTCAAGCCTGAAGAAGAAGACTTTATTATAATTAATTCCGACCGTGAATAATTATAAAGTTCCAATCGGTCAAACAACCCATATATATATATATTTATTTATATATATATGCTAATCACAGTTTGTTCTAAAAGATGTCTTAAATTGTAAAAAATTAAACTGCGATGTTTAACAACATCTTGCTACCACCAAGGTCGTTTACATTGTCTATGCATCACATCACAGCACTCTCCTCGAATTGGTACAATGACGTTAGTTTTTTTTGGTGTCATCACTGTTTTACGATGCTGTAGTAAAGACGATTGCCAAGGTTGCCCTTTTCCATAATCCGGTAAGACCGGTATTGAGACTGGCGAAATCTAGGATTGGCAGCGGCAGAGTTTCAAGTTATTGGTTTGTCTTTAACGACCCTGTATATTTCTATTATCGTAACACCTGTTTTATCAAGGTTTGGGCTGGTAAAATGTAGCGGTGATGTTCAACAGGCCGGTAGACAGAAATTCCGGGCCCCTATAGGCAGAGCGGTCACGGGCCTTATATGGAAGTGAGCGCGTCGTACGATATATATATATATGTATATATATATTATATTCTCTCTTCCTCTCTTTCCTCCCTCTATCCTCTCCAATTATCCTCTCTGCTCTCACCCTGACATACACATACACAAACCCTGCCAAATTGATCGACACATATCCAGTATCTATTCTGTAGTAAATATCTAAAATGCAGAATAGTTAGTATATCTTCATACAAGGCATACGTACACACACACATACATGTATGTACATATATACATTATATACGTACGTATACGTACGCGCGTACATGTAGCCTATAGCCTATGTTCGGTCTCAATATACACCACCAGAGTGTACTTCTACAACGAATACAATGCCAGTTATTCGGGTGATAGGGGTCTACGATACTATACAATGAGGATAGTCATAATTTATATATATATGTATATATATTATATTCCAACATGCAGTCGATTTCGTTCCTTTGTGTTTGTGTTTGTAACGCTTTCTGGCGTTGATATATGCGATTAAATAGTTTGGAGGTGACAGAGACCGAAGAACCTTTCAACATCTGACCCACAACCTTCTAACATTCCGTGAAGTAGTCGATACATCATTGTCAAGTGTTCATATCGCGCAGACCCAGATCTACATCTGATTTTTTCTAAACGGTGTGTTACCGTACTCTTTCTATACACGTCTTCTTCTCATTCACAGGTTCAGACTATTGTATTACCGATAATGAAAACGGGCCTACATTTACTCAATACAAGCCACTGTTGAAGGCACCTTTACACAAACATTATGCTGTTGCTGATAGGTCTCTTCTCAAATCTCAATTATTCGGACGGTCTCCTATATATCTGTAGATAGACCTTCATCTTACATTTCAATAGTGCACAAAATATAGTTTGAAACACACGTTCCCCATACCTATTATTCCTTCTCATTGGATCCTCACTTTTGAAACTAAACTTCCCGCTAATGAATTACGCCCTAACTTTCCGCACCTTCCAATAAGCCTTCCTCTCAATTAAATCGTCCACATAGAAACGGTATAGTGAACTCGCCATAATTCCAGTAACTAGCTAGTAGCGAGTACCTGCCTACTGTACCTGGCTACTGATAAAATTAGAGATGTGTAGTTAGTCTACATTTGGCGACTGGTTAGTCATAACTTCATAGTGAATATTCTTATTGGACGCGTTTACCACTGACAGAAATATAAAATGTCTAGCGACATCTGTTGACCGTCATGGCCGAAAACGTAGACTTTATGACACGTAATTGACAATTGCTTTTATTGAAATACCTGACTTTCAAACAACGGTCATTATGGCGCGGCGCTGCAACGCATTTTAGTTTTATGATTGTATAAGCCCAAGTTCATAAAAAAAATACAGCACTTTGAAGCTGGATCGTTTAGAATAGATCCGTAAGTAGATGATGGTGATAAGAATTGATTGGCTAGAATAATAGACGACATTTATGTTGACATTGGGTGTATTCCTAGCGTTCGCATGTCCGGGTATTAGACATTCAGGCGCCCAAATGGGGCTGACCAAAAGGGCCGCCAAAGAGAGGCGCCAACGCTGCATCGTTCAACCGTTGCGCTCTCCTTTCACTTAAAGCGCATGCATCACTTAAAGTGCTAGGGCAGAACATTAAAGAGGTGTTTATATTCATTTGTTATCATGCTTCAATTAAGCGACATCTAGCGGCATTTTTGCTTTGCATAGCTAACGAAATGCAGACAAATAGAACCAGACTGAGACATACAGAGGAATAGGGAAGCACACAAAGCACCCCTATAATATGTGACTTTCGTTTAAGTACGAAACGCCGAGACAGAATGAGAGACATATAGACGAAATGATTCTTGCAATTCTGTGTGTCTGCACACCTGTTTCAATACGGTGATCTGTTCTACACGTACGTGGCGTTCTTACGCTTATGTTGACGCCGTGCCTTGTGTTCATGGGGTCGTGGTCACGATGCGTGAAGCCTACATGACCAATGGGGAAAGAGGGCAGGGTAGAAGCGGGTGAAATGCACGTTTCATTGCACGGTCAAAGGTTGGAGCGTAGGTTGGTGCGTGCATTGTGACAGTATGTCTGTTTGTTTCTCTGTCCGCTTGCCTGTTTGTCTGGTTGCCTGTCGATCTGCCTGTCAATGTCTGTCTGTCAGCACTAGTTTTGCAGTTTTCAGAGCATGTTATTATTTTGCTCGCAAATACGAGCCGTGAATAGATTTCGCACAAAGGCGCGAATGGTAGAATTTCTTTTGACAAATGAGATCCACGATTGACAATGAACAAGAATTCGATTGACGCCAAAGAAATAACATTATGACATTCTTAGCATTTTCTTTATCTCTCCCTCTCCCTCTCTTTATTCATCCATCTATCTATACCTCTGCCTATTTCTCTCAATATCCTTTCTTTATATGTCTCTGTATCTCTCCCTCTATGTGTCCACCTGTGTGCCCTTCTCAGCCGCTTTATCTGTCCAATAGAATACATCTACTTGTATGCTCCGTTTCTGCTTACTATCTGTCCGTTTGTCCCTATGTCTGTATATTGGTGTCTTTGTTTTAGACGCTGTGCCACGGTTGGCCTAATTTGTTTGCCTTGAACTCTGCCTGCATACGGGAGTCGAATCCTGGTCCTTCAAGTAAAATCGACGTCATGTCAAGTCATCTGACCCACTTGATTATATCGGTTGATTGTCAATCTGATTGTTAAGCTGCAGTCGCCGTAGTTTCGCCTCAGTCGAAGGATCTTTCAACGTCAGGATAATATTGTTAGACATAATATTGAAATTATATATAATGTATATACATTTATGTCATTTATACATATATAATAGTATGTGGATGTTCGACACCCATTTCTACACGTTTGTTCACTTTTACTCACTTTATACCTTGCCTCTATTTAATTATGCGAGGTGCTTCTGCGGCAGAAGACTCCTCCACACAACGCGTGAAGAAATATTTATTAAGAGGACGGTGACTTCTGCTACGGCAGAAGGTTTATCGCATTTTTTCCTTTGACGACACTTCTGACCCTTGCGGGTCCTCACGACGCTATATAGAAGTCAGACATTTTAACAATGCGCATGCGCAAAAGGTTGTACATGAACAAGGGTCTTCCACCGCGAAGTTGCATAGAAATATTGCTTCTACAACGGAAACTTTCACCGCAGAAGAAGATGTACCTGGCTTTATCTTACCTAGCACAGATGAGCCAGCCACACTTACATATAGTGATACATGTACAAACGATGCAGAGCAATTGGGGATGAAGATACTTTGGGATGATATGAGAACAATGTTCAGATGGTCACAGCACTGGCAGATCGTCTTTAATTGGAATAAGTGCTCGATGAAGCATATATGGAGAGAGGAAAACAGCAAGTTGTCATAAGCGACTGGAGGTAGGCATATCCAGTTCTGACAACTGCCTTGTTTATCAAAGGTATCATGTGCACCATCTGTAATACCGGTACTAGTTGATCTATTCCATTGCATTGATTGATTTGTGATACATATATATGACCGCACAAGCACAGGCTCAGAAATCAACAAAGCACAGAAGAGAATGTTTGCCACAAAATGCAATGTAGCAGATTTGGAGTAACTCAGCTTACTGTGCATTGTTTTGCAAACTTATGTATTTTATTTGTATGATATCATTGAAATGACATCTAACATCACTTAGGCCAGCTCAGAGAGGGCTTCTGAGTAGGTATCTTGAATGGCGCTATATAAATGTACTATTACATTATATATCAAGCGGGGTCTTCGGGCAGATCCTTTAAATGAAGTCCAGAGTCGTATTTTATAGTCATACGATATTGGACAAAGGCTAAAGATAACACATGCGAGCCTAACTGAACAAGCCTGTCGGAAGCATACACGACCTGATTATATTTGGTGTTCTACAAGTGCAAGTAGGATCATGTAAAAGGATGTTCTTGAAGGAAACTCTCACTTCCAGGTGCTGTTTTGTTTTTCTGTGAAGGGGGACTTCTGAGAAAGCAGAAATAAGTAGGTCTTATATGAATACATACCTTCAATTTCAACTTTAGCATTGATTCTAAGAAACATTGTTATTAACAACTACTTTTAAGGAAAAACTAAACAATTTCAAAGTTTGTGACCATGATTTTTAATTGATTCTCGGTTTGAATGTTTAAAATTTACACGTTTAAAGGGCGTAACTTGGACTTTTAGAGAAAAAATTTTTTTCACTCTGATAAAAATATTTTTTTTTATTTTCCAAACATTTTCAAAAAAATAATTTTTTCGCGTAGCCGAACATCCAGATCTCATAACAATACAACATAATACGTCTGTAGAAAATTTCATGCTTGTATCACAAAGTGCAAAATTATTTTCCTATGCCACTGTACTAGTTTGACATTCACAACATTGAACGAATATATACGCACTGTACTTGCCTTGCCTTGCCTAACCTAATCTTGCCTTATAAATCTTAACAATTCCGTCTTAATTTATCTTAACTGACGTTGCCTTGTTTCTGTTCTCTTGTCTGTTTCTCTGCTTATCTCGTGCAAGTCTACTGTTTGTGTTCTGCTACCAAACTTAATAAAAAAAAATTATGCGAAGTGCTCCAAATGTGGCTCTTTATGGAAGCTTTATAGTTTACTATGTGCGAAGGAATGAAAATATGTGAAAATGAACAAACGAACAAATCATCTGCCCTTATAGGCCTAATCGTAATCTCAGAGCAGCTAAAGCGCCATTCGAATGCCAAGCGCAATGCACCAACATATTCACGAGCGCTGCGTCGATTATAAGAGGGGTTGTACAAAGGTTAGTCAAATGGTGGTCCTGGTCAGGTTGCCAAAGGCATGAGATTAGATGGGGATAGTAGCGGTTAAGACGCTTGTCATTTGAGCTAGAGTTTGTAGGCGGATGATCGGACGAGTCAGTGTATGAATTCTTGAAGAGATGACACTTCAGTTTTGAGTGGAAAGTCCAAGGAGTGATAGATAGAAAAGCTTGAGGCAGATAATGGTGGGTGATTGGAAGTTATGAAGGAATGTTTGCGGAATTCAGATAGGAAATTGTTCCAGAGGCGTGGTGCAGTGTGGAATATGGCTGCGTCGGAGATAAGTATAGTGACCGGGAGAGGGTCAAGAAAGACAGAGACACCACGCTAATCAGGTAGAACGGATTGGCTGGATGCTTAAGTGTTCTGAAAGATATGTGGATTGGGCGTATTGTAGGGAGTTGTAGGCCTAAGTTATCGAGAGGACTGTTAAAAGTGGATAACTCTGTGTATGTACGTGTTTGTTCTCGTCTGTGTATTTTCCAATTATCGGGTGCCTCACGCTACCTCTGCAGCTTGAGTGTTGGACATTTGCCCCCCGGACATTTGCGCCTCGGACAACAGCCCCTCCCGACTAGGACAATTACCCTCCCCAGTGTAGACCATAAGCTCGCCCAAATTATATACGCTTGCTTGTATATGAGTACATATGATGCATGGTTGAATGCACAATATGTATGTGTGCATGGATGTGTCCATGTCGGCTACGTGTTATCAAACCTGTAAAATATTTATTTTTAGCGGCTTGACATATTGCTTTGGTTCCAATACCTGCAAAGTGTGTTGACGAATGAAGAAGACAATTTGATACCACGTGATAAGTAATGGCCGCTGTAAATATTAAGTGTTTTTATGCGACATTGACATCTTCACGGCTTATATTCTGAGATTATCATCTACATGTATATAGAGGTATCACCCACTCTCATTCTTATTAACGGGAGACGATTATAGCGTGTCACTGATGATTTGCTAACCGACTGTAGCTGCTTACAATAGCTGACCTTTACCGCTTATTAAGGCCTGCCACGGACTGTATGCAGTATTTAAGCATCCAGCAAGATAATTAAAGATTCAACTCTACGCACTTTGTCTCCTGTACGACACGATAATTAGTTGCTTGTTTTCATAGATTTTACATAATGGCAGTTAAATATATAACTTGTCATCATCCATTCAGACTTCACATTAGGGGGCAGTTGCCCGGGGGGCCAAATGTTCTACCAAAATCGGAGGCTTTTGTCCGGGGGCTTTTGTCCGGGGGCTTTTGTCCGGGGGGGGGGCTTTTGTCCGGGGGGCTTTTGTCCGGGGGGCTTTTGTCCGGGGGGCTTTTGTCCGGGGGCTTTTGTCCGGGGGGGCTTTTGTCCGGGGGGCTTTTGTCCGGGGGGGGCTTTTGTCCGGGGGGCTTTTGTCCGGGGGGCTTTTGTCCGGGGGGCTTTTGTCCGGGGGCTTTTGTCCGGGGGGGCTTTTGTCCGGGGGCTTTTGTCCGGGGAGCTTTTGTCCGGGGGGCTTTCTTGGAGGGCAAATGTCCGTTCCCCTGCAGCTTAGTATATGTCTGCGCCTCTGTAACCATTTATGCCTCTGTCTCCCTTTGTATGCTTCTGTCCTCAACACGCCTAATGTATATCCTTGTATATATGTACGCATATATAGTTTGGGCGAGATTATGGTCTACACTGAGGGCAATTATCCTAGTGGGGAGGAGCAAATATACGGGGACAAATGTAAAGGGGGGGGGGCAAATGTCCTACACTCATAACTACATACACTCTTCGCCAACGACTTCTCCTTAAACTGTTATTCTGCATTTTTATTCTACAATTTAAATTCTGCACCAATATTGTATATTTACTTAGACAGTTCAATTTGAATCTTACCTTTTCATCGTTGTCAGAAATGATTTACATATTTCGTTGGCTTTAACAACACACGTTTGCTTTTATCGTCCTTGTGTTTATCCACTAAAATAAAAGTTCAATGTAAGACATTCGTGCAGTCTTTCTAAAGTAAATAATCTCCAAATTAGTTGCAATATATCCAGAGTATAGCGTCTAGGCTTTGAGCAGTTATGTTATTCGCTTTGGTAATATTGCCACTGCTGGTGCTATATCATCGCATCGTCATGATTTCAGATAATTAATAAAAGGAAAAACAATTGTGTAGCATTCACAATGGCATCACTAATATTGGCTCAATGTTGGCGTCAGCTGCTGTACTTCAACGTTTCTCTCAGGTCGGTTCAAATCGCATCTCTAACTCCTGCAAGATTTGACTCTCGATAGCCCAACTCTTAGATCTTAATTCTGAACGACTCAATTACTGACTCCAATGTTTCATAGGCTTACCAAAAGGTTTAACCCACGACCTCTCTATTCTCGCTTCTTCGCGATGTTCAAACTCGAGACTTTCACTGATGTTCGTTGAAAGCAAGACTTTCCTCGGATTAAGAATCGACTACTGACTGGCTTAATAGATAATAGATCTCACTTAGCTAAATCTTGACTCTAATTGAGAAAGACTCACGCCCTCTTAATGCATTCTGATTTCGTCATTTTGCAAGACCTGTTCGATGGCCACCTTTGCATATAGGTGTTCTGAATAAACGGCCGATTGAAGCTCGAATGCGGTGACCTGTGCAGCTATCGAGGACGCCTAGGTAAACTTATCGAGCATTGTCGTTTAAGGCCTCTTCGTTAAGTGCCCCATTGAAGTCTGAATCCAGGTGTTGGCCTGACATGCCCCCCGAGTGATCTGTCGGTCGCCCACAGGTGACTGTGCCGCTTGTAGACTTAACGCCTCACCGCGGAGTCTCCCACTTACCATTCTGCCTCCGTCTGCTGTAGCTCTGCGTGTCTCTGCCTCTGCCTCTCGCTATGGTGTGCTGTATGATTGTGTAGCTTATGCGTCTGCAACGAACTCAGTGTGTCTGTGTTTCAGTGTGCCTGTCTGCAAGAGTTTGTATGTACATATCATGGAACTGTATGCATGTAGGTATTTATGTATACATGTATGTATGTATGTATGTATGTATGTTTATGTATGCGACTGTGCGTGCGTGCACGCATGCATGCATGTGTGTATGAATGTATGTATGTATGTATGTATGTATGTATGTATGTATGTATGTATGTATGTATGTATGTATGTATGTGTATATGTGCATGTGTATGTATGCATGCATGAACGCACGTACGCACGTACGTACATACGTACGTACATGGGTGCGTGGGTACGTACGTATGTATGTATGCATATATGCATGCGTGCATTCTCTCTGTCTGTCTGTCTGTCTCTCTCTGTCTGTCTGTCTGTCTTTGTCTCTGTCTGTCTCTGTCTCTGTCTAATACTGGTTGAAATCAGCATTGTAACATTCGATTAATAAAACCTTTGTGAATCTTTTTTGAGATTTTCTTAGAAAATGTAAGTCGTAGGCCTAATATTAATTTTGAGTTTTTGTGACCTTTTTAAAGTAGACAGAGAGAGACAGACAGACTGACACAGACCGAGAGAGAAGGAGTCGATTCCATTCCTTAGGAGCAGAGGCATGAAATGCGCAAGAGTCCATAACTGTTCTGCATCGTGGCTCATCTAAGAGACCTGTACTTGATGATCACAGGCAACGAGGATGGATGTGAGGAGTTAGTAGAGCAAGCATATATAGGTAGATGTACTGGTGATGAGGGCTTTGTAGATTAAAAAGCCAATTTAAATTTTATTCTGAATTAAACAGAAGACCAATGCAGTTTATGGTGTAGGATTGAGGATCATGTTCCTAGTTGGACGCACTGCCTTACACGAACAAAGGTGTTCTGGATGCATTGATGCCTTTTAAGTTTTATGTTTGAGAGGTCGACAAAAAACTAATTAGCATATACAAGGCGAGAGAAGACAAGTGAACAGGCTATGGTTTCCGACGTATTCTTAGTTTGAGCCGACCCAATATGACGTATTGCCCAGATACAGTAGAAACAAGACACACAAAGGTTCGTTCAGCGCGGTCGAAATGTAAGCTTGCCGTCCAGGGTTCCCCAAGTGTTTTGACACTATCTCAAAGTAGGTGACATTATAGGCAGAGCCGGAGGGGTTAGATTTGCTGATACAAAGATCGCAAAGGAAACGTGACATACATGCATTACCAGATCCTGTTAGCAATAATTGTCAGTAACTATTACTATAGCGCTCGAATTAAGATCGCTCACTAATGATTTTTGCTCATATAAAAGAAGTACAGTACCTGAGGTCACTCCATTTGACAATATAGAACCTATATAGGCAAAAATACAGAGCCTTTCATCCCTTGGTCGATACCTCTGAGACTTCTGATGAAATCTTCATTTGTTGACCACCATGCACCTATAGGCCTAACTACGCAAACGACACTCAAACCTTCTTGTCCTTCTGACCCGACTCTTTCTCGTCCGTTGCTCAACTACTCAATATGTTCATTCTAAATTGGAGTACCACCTCTTCAGTTATTTCTACCATAATCAATATTCTGTGTAACAATGACAGCTGGCAGCGGAGCGATGCTACGTTATGCGTGTAGAATATAGGCCTAGCCATGGCAGTAGGCCTACATGATTTGGTCAAATGTATGTGCCACCTGGTGAGACCGTGCGTAGCAAAATTTAGAAAATAATTTAGGTCCCGAATATTGTTATCGATACAGATCATGGCCGATTTCATTATAGCTGATTGTTTTAATATTATACCTACGGATCGATTCAACTGTAGCGCAGGCACAAATTAACCACTGCAGCTTATCCACGTTGTCCAAAGGGTAGTCCAGGGGATGTCAAGGTCTGGTTGCCAGAAGGCAAGAGGAGACAGAGTTGGCCTAGTTGGCAGTTGTCTTTTAAGTCAAGAAATGGAAGTTGGGTGATCAGGTCATTAGATTAGGTATTAGTGATGAGTCCAGATAAAAGTCATCGAAGAAGTGTGACTCTAGATTCAAGTTGATCCTGATTTCTTGCATGTGAAATTAAAAGACTGATCTGTTACAGTCACATTGTTGACCAGTTGGTCTGTTTGCAACTGCTGTTAGCGCATTGATAGAGTTGGAATCTTTGCCAAAAGAAGGCCTACTTTCATTATGCCGCTCATGCGAATGTTATAGGACTTTGTTTAGAATTGATGCTATTATTTATACCATTTAAGCTATTTTGCGTTCGCTGTTAGTTTTAGATAGAGATTAATCTTACGTGCGTACTTTTTGATGCTATTATTTATACCATTTACTTACTTAGAAAGCCCAGAGGGAATTGCATAGATGCTCCTCAGGAAGAAGATGGTGCTTCTTAGACGGTGGGTGATTGGCGATGATGGCAGAAGAAATTCTAAACGGCGACACTAGGCAGTTATTGAGAATCCAAAAGAAATTGCTAAACATAGTCGTTCAGCCTAGACTCGGATGATTCGTCACTGTGACATATCGCTGACGAAAACCATAAATTTAAAGCGCTATATAACTGCACAACTGGAGATTCACTTACCCGCTACGAAGGCTGCTGATTGGCTGTCTTGACGGGCGCGGGAACTGGAAAAAGGATGCGGAAAGAGACCGCTGGTTATCACACGTGCATTTGCGCGATTTTTCGAGGAGTGGAGAAGGCTCATTTGGAGGAGTCGTTTCAATGGGAGATGAACCCAATATCAATCCACTGACCCAGGCGGCTACTTCGTCAAAGCACACGAGTCTGAGGAAACTCATAAACCCCCCTCCGGCCCCCTATGAAAAGATCTATTACTCGTCAAGCCAAATGCAAAGCTAGACCTACGTGTAACGTTTTACACGCGTCTTGCTTGGCCAATCGTACACATTTGATAATACATCGACCTGGACTATGGGGAGTGGACAATTGACATTCCGTGTTATTCTATTGCTGCTGCTAATTGTAGGCTAACAGTTGGTACCTAATATTCTGCCCGTGTATATGCTAGACCTATATTATTTTAGCGTGGTAAATGTTACCGTCTGTTGCCAATGCCTTCGCCAAGTAGGCTACGCCTACATGCGTGGCGTCCATTTCTGCCGCTATAGCAGTCTAGGTATTTGTCTAATGTAGCTGTTATATTTGCTGTTTAATTTAGGCGTATAATCTATAGTTGCTATTTTGCTGTTTGTTTTGCTGTCTAAATTAGTTGTCTACAGGGCCGTACTGATCAGAGGGCGGTGCCAGCGGTGCCGTGGCACAGGGCGCAAATATAGAGGGGGGGGGGGGGCAAATTTCAGGATGAAATTACATTAATTATTCCATAAATGCAATCTATCTTGAGAAATGCGAGAGCGACAGATTAGGCCCTAATGATTGGCACAGGGCGCAGTTATAGCTTGGTACGGCCCTGGTTGTATATCTTAATTGCTGTCTATTTTTCTGTCTATTTAGCCTAGCTGTCTTATTTGTTGATTGCTGTCTGATTTAGGTGTCTAATTTAGCTGTTAGTTTAGTTGTCTATTTTTGCTATCTGTTTTGTCTGCTTTGCTGTCTGTTTTACCGTCTGTGTTGCCGATTGTTTTGTTGTCCTTTATGCTGATCCAGCCGCCCCAGAACCACACGAGGAAGGTTAGCAAGTAAGGAGCAACAATGGTCAACTCGAGCAGTAGGCCCAACAATGTTTGAAGCATGCATTTCTTTCGTACTATTTCGTACTATGCCATGCTGCTGTAACGATCGTCTACGTTGTTCAAGAAATAATTCAAATCGTTGAAACATCAAAAAGTAATAGCCTAAGCAACATAATATAGGAAAAAGGCAAAGCTGTGTTGACAGATTACGTATTAAAAATTACTATGATCAAGTTTCATAATCTCTTTGGTGTTAAGATAAGTAGGCTAATTAACTTCTTCATTTAGTAGACTATTTCCCATCTTTGCCTGGATGCGGATGCAGTTAAATTCGTCATCACTTGTGAATTGTGATCATCCGCTCATACAATGATTGTAATAATACCGCGTTTTTGTCAGTTTGAAATATTAAAGAATACTATGTTACCGTAATCCTACTGTCTATCACGGCGTCTGTGATAAACTGGTTCCGCGACTTCGCTTTTGTGGGCGTTGCAGAAATGCAATGAGATTAGGATTACCGATGATAATACTTATGTCTGTGGGTTAGAATGTCGTCATTCATGACTGTGGATTCTTTGAAATGTTTTATTCTTGGATTGGCCGTCAGATGTCGCTCATATGTTGACAACATAGAGAAGATATGGCAAATGCAATTGCACGAAATTAAAAAAATTGGCACTATTTGCACGCATTCTTGCATCAAAATGGAAGCTCATGTGATTTCACGTCGATCGATACTATAACAGTGGTGCACGTTTTTACAATTGGTTTGTATGTGCATGTACGCTGCAAAACGGTCGCCATTGACTGTTCGCTGTAAAGTCTAATGGTCGTTATTTAAGTAGCAGCAAAACCAGCCCAAATGTAATGAGTTTACAGCACATTATCCAACAGTTTTCTTTAGCGATTTGTGACATAGATATGAGATTTATGATGGCTGTTCTCGTTGATTTTTGCTTACATAACTAATTTCGGCACGACGTTGGTATTAGTCGAGTAGTTAGATCTACACCACAATATTTTTACGTGGAGCGTCTGCGGTCGGAACTTCGGGCTCTCAAGCCACCGAAAAATTAATTTTGTGGCCGAAAGTTCTTCTCATATGTCTATAAACAACATTAAATCTAACTCTGATCCTAAACGACGGCTAGCCTGACCCTAACCGACCCTCACGATGCTTAACCTGACCACATTCGACCCTCACGACGCATATTAAAAAAAGATCTTCATCTGCTATGTTTTGTACGTGTTTGACCATAGAAGTAAAAGTTTGAGTTATATTGCCTCCAAACTATTGGCCACAGAGGATTTATTCATGTTTTTTTAATGTAAGATGGATTAATCTTTTATGGCAGATCATGTGTAGTGGAAGGTTTGATAATATTGCATCTTCTTTTTGATTTAAGATGCTACAATTGAGATAGATTTTACAATTTTTCAACAAGATTTGTAGGTTCTTCTGTCCAGTTACTGTGAGATGATCCTTATGGCTGTGGATCTTATTGCATTACATTGATTTGTGTTTCTGCTTTGAATGTTGACAGCATACAATCATTCGTCTGACGTTGACAATTCAGCTGCAAGGCATTCTTTAAAATGCCGGCCTCTCAGCGAAACAAACATCCAAACCCACCGAAGCCATTCTACTTGCCATCAGTCACGGCACTGCAAAGACGCTGCAATGGTCTCTTCTTGCGCAGAAGTCACTCTTCTGATGCTACAGAGCCTGTGTTCCTGCAAAAAAGACTGGCATTTGTTCGCCCTGTGCTTCAGAAGACTCTTGCTAAATGGATGCTGCAAAGTTGGACTTACTCAACGAGAAAGAACTTGAGTGACGTGGAGAAATATCAAGCAGACAGACGTTGTTTCGTTCAGATACCTTCAATTGGTGGAGCTCAGTTGAGGACAAAGAGGAAGAAGGGACTTTGTCGAAAGCTCGTGAAGAACAGAGGCAGTGCTACTGGCTGTATTTCCAATCATAAAATGGCCGTGTCTGAAGCAAGCATTTGTAAAGTAAGTGAGATGTACTGTGGGAAGGATGTTACGGCGTGTGGAGCCAGCTGCTCTTCGCTTAGTGCTCGGCAGTTGACAGTTGGAGCTGTGTCTTGTGCTCCATTGTATACTTTACCTGTCTCTGAAGCTATGGAGATGGGAAATTGCCTGAACTCTGACATTTCTTTTATGCCTGGCTGTGACAGAGGTGGATCGATGGCCTGTGCTCTGAGAAGATGTAAGTATGAGGAGGGTGAAAAGATGATGTATGCTGAAGAGCCTGAGAAACCAGAGAGCAGAGGCTCTCCAAACTGTGTTAAACTGTGTGCATCTGCATGTGAGGAGGACCACCTCAATAGAAAAACCAGGGTACTTAGCAGTCAACCCTGTCAAGCTCTCAAGGTCACTACATTGCCAATAGAAGGTAAGAGAACAGGGAGCCAGCCACAGACATTCTGCGATGCTTTCTCTCAGTTCCTCATGTGCTCCAATCGAACAATGGATGCAGTCAAGAGGAAGATGGAGAAGTTTCCGGATGAAAAGGCACAATGTATGGCTAAGGTACCATTAGACTGTAATAAATTTTCCAATCTTAGGGCTAACATTTCTGCCAAGAAACAACTAGATTTGAACAAAGAAATGGTGCCTGAATTGAAGACAAAAATATCTGTCAAGGAGCCAGAGGATTTCAGCGATGAAACACCACCTGAACTGAAGACACAATTTGCTATTGAGATACAGTTGAGTTCGGGTGATGAAGCACTTCATGACCTTGTTGAAAAGCATCACGATATTGAGTCAGAATCATCTGGAAAAGGACAATCAGATTACAACAGAATGAAGGGAATTATTAAAACAGACACAGAGCAGAGTGAAAAGTTGGACATGATCAATCAATCCCAGAGTGACTCTGTAACCATTGCATGTATTTCGTGTGTGGACAACTCTAATTCTGATACAGAAAATTTTGTCAGTAATGACTTGAATTGTACCATTCACAATGACCGCAAGTTCCCGGCAACTGTTGACGTCAGCACCACTGCAGATCAAATCCCACGGTTTTTGGAGCACACTGGTTTTGAAGGAAATTTAGCACAGTATGTGACACCACATGGAAAGTTGATTTCATATGAAGAAAATCTGATAGACAAAAGTACTGCAATATCCTCTGATAACTTGAAAGGCAATGGAGCAGAAGAAAGAATTTCCAGTTGTTCCATAAAACGTGGGCCGTTGCAGAGGAATTTCAATGATGCTGATCGTAACGCAGAAAACAAGCAGCAGAATGTTGTTGAATCAAAGGTCGTGTTAGAGCATCTGGATTCGGGAATTTCTGATTCTGAGCATGTAAGCAGCCAGGAGTCATTGGGGTTTATAGACACAGCAGATGTTGCCATGGAAATCACAAAGGATATTTCAATGGAGATGCCAGAGTGGCATGAGTCTGAAAGCAGTGATGCAGTTCCAGTCCATTACAGCCACTCATCCCTCAAGCACTCTGATGCCTCTACCATAGACCTGACTGAGGAGATTGTTATTGAAGACAGTTCTGATTCAGATGCTTGCAGTCATATCCGTGTTCTTGAGTCACACTGTCGTCCGGTTCATGTGCTTTTGAGACGCCTGACATCAGAGGCAATCGATGCTTTTTGTAACCAGCCACAGGTGGTAAAGCCACATGACCCAGAAGAGTCACCACAAGCAAAGACACCGAAAAAGAAAGACTCACTTCCGACTGCAAAACCTCGACAACTGAAACCATCAAAATCGGAGACGAAAAAGCGCAAACCAAAGCTGCCGTCGTGGTCAAAGGATGACTTGGCAGAGAGTATAACCCTTGACCTATTGAATTGGTTACCAGATCTGGTTGACGAGGGTTCAAGCATTCGTCGCAGTTCAAATACCACAAAGAGGAAGTTTGATGGAGCTGTTTCTGATGAAAGTCTGGATGAGTCAACTCCATACATCCCCAACTTCTTGACGCATTCAAACTTTGATCCACCTGGCTGTTCACTTCTAGAGAAGTGGCGAAAGGTCTGTGAGCTGGAAAGGGAGTGGCTGGAGGATAGTGGGGTCATTCCCACCTATCATTCGTACCAACCGACCACAAGTTGCACTAGCTTGACACTAAGGACTGGAGATTGTTTGTCATCATTGCCTGGACATTTATCTGGTGAAGTACTGCATGACTCCTTGCTGGATAAGTCACAAAGAGGAGCTTCAACAAAAACTCCAAAACGAAAAACTAAGCCAAAGAAAAAGGAAGTGACTGAAACAGCACTGGATGAAGGTCAGTCAAGGACTCCCAGAAAGACTAAACCTCGTAAGCAGTCTAAGAAGACTGAAGTTGATGTTTCTGACGAAGCCTCAAGTGACATGAACAGTTTGCTGAGTTTACAGAATTCTGCCAAACTAACACAAAAAGTGACTGTAGTTGGTGGACATTCCCTTGGAGGAAATATCCATAGTGGAAATACCCTCGACAACAACAACTCCAGTAATGGAAATGCTCCCACAAGAAATACCACGAGTGCAAGTCCTGTTGCTAGTAATCCACAATTAGCAAATGCCGTAGATAGGAATTCTCCCAATGCGAACTGTATTACAAAAGAGCCAGTTATCAAAAGTTGCCTGAATGGAAACTTTGTTGCTGTAAGTATCTCCTCTGGAAGTATGCTCAGTAAGGATATGCTTGCTAGCAATGTGTCCATTGCAAACAGCAAAGCTAAAAATACACTGACAGGAAATGATGCCACCAGAAATGCCATTGTAGCAAATGCTTTCAGTGGAAGCACCAGCTCTGGGACCACTCCCACTGAAAATGCCTCTGCGGCAAGTTCTGTAGTCGGAGATACCATAAATGGAAATTCCTGTACCAATAATTCCATTAAAGGAAATATAATTATATTTCATTCTGTACCCAAAAAAGCCAAAGCAGAAGGTAGTTCATCTGATGAGCTGAAAACTGCAACCAAGTCAAGGGGTGTTTCCCTGGTTGGGAAATTGGAGCCTGAATTCTCCCAAATTAATAACACCACAGGGGACTCTGAGTTGATTTCAAAGTTGACCACTGACAGAGTTCATTTTGGGCAACAAAAGTCACAATCACAGAAGTTCAGTGTACTACCTCAACTAGCAACTGATAAGAAGTTGCCTCTGACGTTTTCTTTCAATATAAGGCCCACGACTTCTCCTGTTTCTGGTAGTAATTTTCCACCATTGAAGCGTTCAAACTCCGTTGTCCGTTCTGAAAGTCCAACCCGGAGTGGGAAACTTCAACCGTCAAATACAAGATTTGCGCCAACAATTGCCAATAGGCTGCCAGCAGTTGCTGGTACTTATCGTAGTCAATGCCAAGTTCCTGGCAAACTCTCACTAATCAGAAACATTAAACCAGTAGTTGCAAGCACTTCTTGCCGTGCAAATGTATCGGCTTCTGATATTCCTACAACAGTTACAGGCATTGTGCCAGTAATTGTTGGCACTTCGAACAATCCAGGTGGAGTCACTAGCATTGCTTCTTTGACTTCTGCTGCTTCATCACCACTCACCAGTGTTTCATCGTCTCTTGTTAGTATTGGCAGCAGGAGCAGGTTGAACAGGAGTAATGGTAGGTCTGTTGCAGTGACAGAATTTCATGCTTCATCCTCCTCTGGTGTTCCTCATCCTCAGACTCGGAGCACTGTGCTACCAGCTGAAAGTGACCCGAATAAACAAGTCAATATTGTGGTCAACATCCACTCCCTTTCAGATGATCTCGAGTCCAGTTCCATGGAAGGAACCAAGTCTCAGCACGACTCAACCAAAGGAAACCTCCAAAGCTGAAACAGATGACTAAATCCAGAATGAAGCCTACATCAGATACCAGAAATTCTCTGCAATTCAGGTGGCACTGCTTCAAGTTTACCAAGACCAGATGTAACTTTTGTAGCATGCAGATTCCATGCTAAGGCATCAGCCAGGAAGCCAGTGCAACAGTATGGTGAGATATAAGAGCCCAGGTGTTCTGATGAGATGTGTCCGTGACTGGTTGCTTCGATGGGTCTCTACATGTGTCCCTGCAGACTGGCATTCTCAGACAATTGGTCTTGTCACCAGCACCAGATTTGTCTGGACTCCCTTCAGAGAACACTCAAACATGTGCAATTTGATGTTGCCATAAAATTCAACTCATATTGCAGTACTGTAGGTGTGTTATCTGAACTTTTATATAGCGCCTTTTATGAATCTCTGAGAGGCTCTTTCATGTGGCCATCTTATAGTTCTAAATAGGTGCAACTTAAACTGAGACTGTTTCTTGAACTGTATGCGGAATTCGAGTTCGAATTTTCAGTGGACGATTGTTTTAGGACGGTTTAACACACAATCAAGCACTTTGTAACCAAATCATTGTTCATTAACGAACTATCAGTTTTCCATAGACTATAGAACACAGTGGATGCCTACTTGGATAACTCAATACAGATACATAAATCTCCCTTGTGTATTCAGGGCCCAAACTTGCAGTTGGGAGCTCTTGTTATGAGGAGAATCTAAGTAGGAGATAGGTATATATTCCCAGACAACCACATTTGTGAGAACCATTCTGAATCTGCATTGTGTTGCAGCTGCTATGGGCCGAATGAATATTGGATAGTTTATTTTGGCCAGAACGTAGGTAAACTTCTGTTTTATTACAACCTGTATGTTTGTGTTAATGACAGAACATTTTTTAAACTCGGGTATGAAATATCTGGTGTTCGAGGACATTCACTGAATAAGGTTCATGCTGCCAGACTGTTTTGTCTAATTACTACAAAGGCCACAAGGATTGATGATGTTGACTTCTCAAAGTATTTCTGAGTTATTTGTTTATATATGAACTTGTTTTCATAATGAGTTTTAATTTTGAACAGCACTTAGTTTAGCATGGAAATTTTTTAGCGAGATCCTAAAGGCAGCACATGACATGTTGTCTTTTGTGTATATTCACGGTGATCGGATAAAAAGCAAACCTCTAGAAATACTACAATAATTTGTGCATTTTAATAAAATATGGCAAAACTTCAGTTAAACAATTATGAAGCACACATTTAACATTTATTAGTCATAATGTGTCCTTTGGCTTTAACACACGCGCCAAGACGTGCTTGCCAATTAGTAATTGCTGCATCGAATACAACTTGATGAAATTCGTTCCATGTACAAAACTGCTATGATGCATTTTTCTATAGAATATGGGTTGCTATGCAAGAAAAAGTTTACCAGACAAAGGGACAAAGGTACGCGACGTCTGAGAACTGCGTCAACGTATCGAATTTTCATGGGACAAATTTGATCAAGTTGTAATCGATGCAGCAATTACTCAATGGCAAGCTCGTTTTGGTGCATGTCTTTAGGCCTAAGGAGGACATTTTGAACACACATTATGACTAATAGATGTTATCTATGTGCTTCATGGTTGTCAAACTGAAGTTTTGCCATATTTGATTAAAATGTATAAATTATTGGTTAAAATATTATGGTTTGTCTAGAAGTTCGCTTTTTTCCCCCGTACACCGCATTTGTGTGTGTGTATATATATATATATATATACACACACACATATAATCATGTCCACACGTACATTAAAACACCCACACGTATTGTAATCATGTCCACACGTACATTAAAACACCCACACGTATTGTAAGCATACCCACATAAAAAATTATATGTAGGGCCTACAAACATCCACACATGTTATAAATGTGTTTTGTTGTCAGACATTATATTTAAAGCCAATCACAAGCAGGGTCCTTCAAACATGGTTGTTTTGCACCTTTTAATGATGCTTACTAAACTAACAGCACTATGTGAGTGCAGAAATTGGTATAACTAGAACAGCATACTTTATTTCTATTGTGCCACTAGATATTAACAAAATCCAGTGTTGGCATATCACCAGCAAAGGTAAGATAAAAACAACAGGGAAGTGCAAAGTCCCATTGCAATTAATTTTAATGGAAAACATCACGGTGTCTGGGGCACGGCCCAGGCCGCATTCTGGATCATTTGGAGAATTGGTTTTGTTTTGAGATAATGTCATAGTGATAGCCATCAAAGGAAAAAATACATAACCTCATAGAAAAGTTTTTTTTTATACCTTTCTCTCTGAGCGACACCTGGCGTTGTACCACTAGTGGTATGCATACCACAGTGAGACAATTGCCTCACTAGAATTATGAATATTAATATAAAATTATTTTTTTTGCTTAAACTATTTGTGACCAAAAATGTTAATAACAAATCATGAAATGTAAAAATTATGGATTCTGTTTATGACACTGCATTATTATTACAATTGTTAATTATTTTTACAATTGTTATTATTAATTTTGAACCTGGTGGAAATTGAGCTTTTGTTAAATGTGAGGCAGAAGCAGTCTTTATTCTTAAGGTTTTCACTAATTTTTTTTATTTTATGCAGGTGTACTGTGTTACTTTGTGTTCAGAAGTCTCCTTAATAAGCTGTTTACATTCATTCTAAAAGTGCAGCTTGGTTCATTCTTCAGTTGATACCTGCTTAGACTGGATGTAAGCAGAGCTTGATGGATGTCAAGTCACTTATAAATCAGTCACTGTGATCTGTAACATGCCATTAATGTTTTGTTTTTCTTAGTTCATGTACATGCTATAAATTATTAGCAGGATTGTTAGCAGTATTAATGTTCTTTAATGCTTTCATGTATTTGTTCACAGTTTTTCTACCAAGACTGCTGTTAAAATAGTCTCATTACATTTCAGAGTGAGTGTGCATGTGCTGTTGAAAAACACAGTTTGCATTGAATGATGTGACTGTTCAAAAATTGCAGTCCTTATGTGCAACATAGCCTGCCACCTGTTTTGTCTTTTTGGGGAGCACTCATAGCCCATGGTGACGGCTACCTGATAACACTTACATGGTAATAATGTTAGGTTTCCTGCAAATAGAAATAGCAGTGTATGTGTGTAGTGGGACTCTTTATATTATCCATTATTCATCTGTTTCCAGTCTCTTTGTCATCTTTTATTAAATGTATGAATATGGAAGGTTTTCGAATGGTGTTCTATTGTTTTCCGTGGTTTTATAAGTTGCTCTTCAGCTGAAGAACGCATCAAATCCTAGACTTTTCTTCTGAGGAGTTTCATTGAGACTTCTGAGCAAATGAGTCACATGTTTACCTTTTGCTAAAAACGTTCATATCTAATGGATGCCCAGCACACTGCTGTAGTAAAATTTTGTGTAAAACCACCATGACAGTTTGAAGTCAGCTACTTGCATATCCAGATTTAATACAATACAACTGTTATTTGATATCACCCTTCTTGCGGTTTAGTTCAGAAATGCACACACGCCTTGACGACGCAACTGCAGAGCAATTGTGCGCGAAGGACTTGCTCAAGGCCCCTACACAGTGGCGCCTTGGACGAGAGTCGAAACCCGCTCACTCAGCGCACCCTGAACGGTACGATATAACGAATCAGCCACCAGCTCTGTTCCAACTAAGTCGGCAAGTGCTAGTTTTGTCGCTTTTAAACTTTTGATGCACGGTTAGAATCGAGAGAGAGAGAGAGAGAGAGAGTAAGATAGTGCAAACTGGTGAGTGCTGAAATTGACTGAGGTTGATAGTGATTAGACATTTCAATTGGGGATATGGCGTGGTGTCGTAGGGTCTCTTTGGTGCTTAGAAAAATATGGAGGGGGATAAGGGTCAAGTTTGGATGCATCAAGGTCCTTGAAACTGGTACAACGGAAAAGTCGATGTTCGAGAGGGGATGGAACGGGCTCGATACAGAGTTTGATGAATTTAGGATCATCGGAAGTTTCACCGGATTGTAATAAGATAAAGTTTATGACCCAAATCATGAGTTGGAAAGGAGATATGCTGCATAGGCGTAAGAGCAGAAAACTTGATCTGAGTGTTAAGCACGGCCACCTAGCGAACTGGTAGAAAGCGACCTATGCAACGTTGTGAATGGAGAGGTTGGACTAAGGAAATAGTAGCTCATGAGTCAATTGAACATGCATTTAGTATAATAATATTATAAAAGAAAAGTCTCTAAAACTAATCACAAGAGAAAATCATGAATATGACGAGCTGGCGACTTCACTTTCTTATTTAGCAATTGGTCACGTTGGGAGATGCATAGGCACTTGGCTCTCTGAGTTTGGGGAGACAGATCGACAAAATTTGAGTTGTGGACAGGTCGTAAAAAAGTTCAATTCCCAAACTACAACAGCAGCGGTTCAGTCTAGATATTTTGCTTCAATGGGTCCCTGTCTGTGAAATGCGCTTTCTCCATCTTTTCGCTTTAAAATTCTATCTCTTATCCACTTCTGCACTTCTCACAACCTACTTTTTCTAGCCGGACCTTGCTCACTGGCAGCGCTTTTGAATGGTTCACCCTACTGGAGGCGCATTATAAATACTTAAATACAATACAATTGCTTGGTGATTGTTGCCTCGCTTTGTCTACTAGTTTAAAGTGAAGTTGTATCGATTAAAAATAATTTGTGGTTAAAAAGAAGTTTGATTGACACAAATATATTTTGCGTAATTTAATAGAAGTTCAAACACTGCCAATAACATATCATCGCAAATTCATACTGTACTTGTAATCATGCCACAGTCTCTCAATGTGAAGTTAAACTAAATTATTATTATTATTATTAACTTAATATCATTATTAGTATTAGTATTTTTAGTATTATCATTTTTGTGTTGGATTGATGATAAATATAGTTTCAATTCAACATTTACATGGGAGAAATCGTCCCATGGTCAGATGTTAGGGAGGCAAATGTCCTACACTCATTTTGGAAACGTGTATAGCTAACAATTTTTTAGATGAGAAGTTAGCAATCTTTGCAACAGTAGATGGCAACAGGAACCAAAAACAAGAAAATAAACAACTTTAAGTGAATGTGTAACCAATTGCTGGTTCTTTGTAGTAGGCCTAGTACCAGACTACTAACTTGTTTCATAATCTGAAGCTGTGAGTAACATTAATTTATAATTTATTTATTATAATAAATACGATTATAGTTAGTTACATTGTGACAATAACTTAAAAGTTTGTTAAAGACTTGATGATATCACCCATAAGACTCAAGAATATCCCCCTACCTGAAATTGGAGCATTTGCCTTAATTATTTTTAATTTTGTTGAAGGGTTTTATCTTTCAAATTATTAGGCCTTCTATGAGTATCTCTATTGTCAGGAATTGCGCTTCCTCGTATAATCACAGATTCATACCATCCATGTATATAGCGGCGATGTGCGGCAGGAGTCTCCGACAATTTCCGACAGTTTCTTCTTTAAAAATTGGATGGACTGGCACTTGCAGCTTTTCTTTTTTCTGATCAGCAAACTGGCGGAGTCCAGTTCTGACGACTGGAGGTTACTGCACCCACTCAGTACTGTCCTTGCGACCTGGCCAATATCGTGAACCCTGACCTCCTCATGGCTGGCCCGGAGCGGCAACAGTTGGCTGCAGCATCGACATCAGCCGCATCACCCAAGGTGCATACCAGCCGGGGTCTGTGTTTGCCGCCTGTCTTTGTTTAGGGTATAAGGTGACCTGCTATGAGTCATATCGGTCAACCTTGGGACCTCAAATCCGATTATACATGTATTCCATACTTGAGCGTACAATCACCAGTTACTAATTTAATTTTACTTTGCCCAATCTGTAAAACTTAAAGTTTCATGAAACCTGTCTCAGACATAGGAAATATAATAGTAAGCACACGTTCAATCGGCTAAAATTTGGGGGAATATAAACTACTCCATCCCCCGCACTCCAAATTTGGGGAGGGATCGTCCCCCGCTGCCCCCCCTAAGTCTCCGCCGGTGGGGAAATGCGTGTCCACTCGGATCTGTAGGCCAACTTTGATTTCTTAATTTTCGGCGTTTCCTCGGACATGATGGTCTTGTTCCTTACTGTATCTATTTATGTTGCGCCTCTCATGGTGTGCACTGATCAGAGGCGCTTCCAGTGCGAGAGACCCAGGGAAAAAATAATAATAAAAAGAAAAACAACAAATTGCATTAGGCCTATTGTATGTGCCCAATGTACAGGTCTACATCAGTCTGGCATTCTTAACGCTGGCATTCTCATCATGCAATAATAATAATTCAGTTTGAACTCTGTCTTATAGTTCACCAAACATTGCACTCAATCAGCCGACCTAGGTCAGGTTTCTCTGACATCGGATTTCGACCTAGCTTAAGCTTATCTAAGGGTCCATCCATTATTATAAGGTCTGCCAACGCGCTGACGTACTGATCGATTTTAAGAGATTTTGCGTACGAGCGCGTGCTTGTCGCGATGGACAGTGGTCTCGACAGATGTGTTGGCTACGTATGGAAGCCAAAGTTCTAATTAGGACATCCACATTAGCCAATTTATGATTGTAATTGAGCGAATGAGGGCATTATTAGAAATTTATTTTGCGTAGTGCGTAAGCCTATGCCAAAGTCATCCGAAGTTTGACAGTCTGTTGATGAAATAAGATTCAAAAGTTGTTGAAAATTTGTTCAGTGGCTGCAAACAGCATTTAATTTCCTACACATGGACACACCTCGCTAGCTACTGTAACAGCAGAAGTATTTTTTTCTTTTTGAAATGCAACTGAAATCTGTTTTTATTTTATTTATAGGCCTACATAATTAAATTCTCTTAAGATTGTTCAGACTTAAAGTCATGATGAGATCGACTATTAAAAATGAAATCAGAATTAAAATCCAAATCACTAGTTATAGGCTATTCCTGTTTTATTAATGTTACGTAGGCCTAGGTAGTATTAAAACTTGTCAAAATGTAAATGTTTGTTTTGATAATATTTTATTTCTTCATAACGGTTAACACATTTTAGCAAGCAAACTATGGTGTTTAGCAAAAATAAATAGTAGCCTAATAAATGTCTTATAGGCGTAATTGACTTCAGCTAATTAACTTTTGTGAAACAATTTTTATCAAAGGCTGCGAAGCTTAGTTGTAGCCTACATGTACGTACGCATGAAGAGGTTAGGGTGTTCACAAAATGTGTGAGGTGAAACAGGGGAGATGGGTATGAACATATAATTTTTGCGTAAGTAATAGGCCTATGTTGACATACCCTACACACGGACACACCTCGCTAGCTACAGCATAAATTTGCTTAATTTAATTAAGCCGATGCATGTCATTGCAGATTGGAACTACGAAACAAACCAATGTGGAGATGTACGTAGACCTAAGTGAGAATTCAATAGCCTAACATATTTTTTACACACTGTTTTTGATTACCGTTTACCATGGCCCTCTTTAGATCACTTTATAGATCACTGTTGCCATCTTTGTGCAAAGAAGTTGAAGGAACTACAAATTCCCAGCTAAAGCGTAACTTAAGGTCAATAAGTCTATTAACTAAATAGATCTGTCTAAAAGTTATTAACGAGCGCTGCTATAAAGCAAGATGTCAACACTCTGCAAAATCGGATATCGAGAACACAAGCGGATTCAGGGGCACGACGGTATTATTCCTACTTCACCCCTAAACGAGTTAAAGGGAGGGGAGGTCATAGTCGAGCATCCCTTTGATTCGTCCTTTGATATCCGCTCGTTGCCCGTTGCTCCGTTCTCTGAAGAGGAAAGCATGACCAGTAGTCTGACAGCCCTTCGGAATCGCCTCTGAGGATGCTGTTATACTCGCCCAATTTACCCCGAAGTCAAAAGAATGAAGTAAATGACACGTTTACTCCACGGGTGTTTCCAGGAGCCGGCTGAAAGCGGCTGGGCTTGCATATGTAATGTCAGAAGAATGACTTGGTAAGGTTCTCAGATGCCGCATTATAGATTCATTTGTCTGATTACATCGCACCACGCCTTGGATAAGCAATTATCTGTTCTGATAGAATCATAGAAACAAGACTTTGTGTCACAGTCCTGACCTTTCAGGTTAACGAGCTACATTCGATTCTTGATGTAGGATCGCTGAACTGTTAGATTAGGTTTAGCTTTTCTGAATTTTATTCTGTGATTCGCTGTTGTGCAATATAATAGTTGCTTACATTTCAGCTTATTTCGAGAAACGAAAATTAATTGATTGATTGATTGAACATGGAAAGCCGGCGCACAAGGACATTGGTTGTTAGATGTTTCTAATATTCAACCCATGATCGACATCGGTCTACCTTACTTTACGCTATATAGCATGCCATAAGAACTCAAAATGTTCGAGGTCATGAGTGGAATTGAACAGATGCACTCGACCGCAGCTCTACGTGATGTGCTTCGCAGACCCATCGTATCTCTCTCCCGACGGAGATCGGACGGAGACATCCGAACCTCCCAGAACTCCTTTCAAGTCGCAGGCATCGACAGAGATCTTCTCGACTGGCGACGGGCGACGCCTGGAGTAAGTCGTCCGGACCCAGTGAGCTCCCCGTCTTTACGTAGACGTCTGGGTGTTGTTGAGGTCCGCCTTCGGCTGAAGTGACGTTCGCAAGGACCTTGGCCAGCATTGCCACGAGTCGGTCTTTGTAGCGTGTCAGCCAGGCGTGCGGGTCAAGGGTGCACGCGTCGACACAGCTCAGGTAGTCGTACATCTTAAGGAGATCCGAAACGACGGGTGCCATTAACCTGACCGTATGAAGGTGCTCCCCCACTCCAAGGACCAATTGTAACATCGGAAGGGCGAGTCCGACGAGCAACGCCGACTGACGGGCTGCTTCGTCGCTGGGGTTGGATCGCAGGCGAATTCCCGATCCCGCCACGAGGTGCCAATAGGTGGGGTTCTCGCAAAGGAAGTGAACCTCGAAGCCTTCGAGGAACTGCACGCGAGCCGAGGAGAACCACTCGCGTTCGGACACCGTGCTACTTGGTGGGAGTAGCATCAACAGACGCGGGTGTTCGTAGTCTGGAAGGCAGACGGGGGAGATTTGGAGGGGCCGATCAACTGAGGTGAAGCGGTAGTCGCCAGTCACTGCCCGCGACCAGCTGCCGAGATTGTGCCACTTGCTGCAAATGGGCTTGTTCCTTGGAACCATCGTCTGTTTGTGGATGCGCTCTGGTCGGGGGTCACGCATTAGGATGCACTTAGGACACAACAGCGATATGTTTCTACTGTTATCTGATTCATAGATTCCGTTCAAGCTTTCTCTGTCATCAGACGCACAGGAACAGGAACACGAACGGAAGCTGGAGTGTTCAAACGCGGACAGACTGACTTCAGTTTCCTGAGTATCGTCGGTCGCGTCGTTCAGATGTTGTTCGAGGAATCGTAGCGTCGTTTTCATAACGCAGCAGGGACTTGGTCCTCGGACGAGAACGCGAATCGATGAAAGGTTTCGTTGTAGTTCGATGCTGATCTTATGAAGAACCTCGTCTACGCGGTCCTTCCGCCTACACTCACCCTCCGCCTGTTGGGTCATGACCCCGCACCCATCCTCTGCATTCCACGTTGCGCAGTCATCGCAACTTCCGGTGTCCAATGAACTGAAAAAGACCACGTGATGTGAGAGAAAGACTGGTGCTGGATCTGACAGGATCTCGAGACGTCGATGTCCATACTCGTTTAGGTTCAACAGGAAATCGGTGAACATTTGCGACCGGACCGTCCTTACGCCAACGTCAAACGCCACCTGGCGTTCTTCCAACTCCGGGTCCTCCGGCCAGACATCGAGACTCGGGTTTCCAAGTCTGAGAAGACGAGGGAAAAAGTAAGACGAGGAACCAAGAGGAGCGCAAGACTCCAGTCGGATGGCCATTGCCATTAGCCACTGGGCACCGTTTACGCACTGGACGCCTGTTTTCGTAAACAAACGGTCCAAGTCACGATCTGAAAGGCTATGGTAGAGTCTCTCTGCATCCACGTGACTCTCCTCTTGGGCAGCCGTCACGCGATCCAGGGTCTGCAGAAGCCAAACTGGATTAACGACCACCAGTCTCGACAGAAGGCTGTCTTCAGAAAAGAAAACGAGGGAACCTCGCCGATGGAAATAGTCTAGTATCATCGGCACTTGAGCACCGGGTATGTCAAAATTTCGCGCCACAGATATAGCGTCCTCTAGCTGAATGCAAGGCACTCTTTGCGTCTGCTCGCTGACGCAGACCAATTGTCGACTGAAGACCAACCATTCGGATGGTATTCTACATTCACTGTCTGCCAGGCGCAAGATCGCACCTTTCAGCTGTTCAATGCTAAGATTGACTTTCTTCGAGTCCTTCGGAAAACATTTCTTAGAGTCAACCTCATAGTACCCGACGACGTGCGGAAATCTTGGTCCACCACTCAAGACCCCAATCGCATCCGTTGGAATCAGCGACGATCCTCGCTGACCATTCGCTCGGCCAGTTGGTGAGGTGAGTTCAACGAACCCAGACGGACCCGATCGTGACTTGGTCAGCGTGGTGCACTGACCAGCAAGGCTGCGTCGGTTGCAGAGGAAGCAGTTACGACCTGGTCCATCTGCGAATCGGCGGACGTGGTGCTGTCGTCCGCGGTCGATGAGTTCGTCGAGGAGAAGGCAAACGTCCTGGAATGTGATCGTTTTGACGAGATCGGCGTGAGTGCCGACGATGAGAACGGGGGTTTTAGGAGACGCTTCGTACATCGCTTGCAGCCACATCTGAAGACGGGCGAGATGGCGCGTCACGAGATGGGGCGGTGACCCGTTGTGATGCTGCTCCAGGGTGGTCAGATCAACCAAGACCATATAGAGGTCGGCGTGTATGTCGCGCGTGTGGCTGTCCAGGTATTCCCCTGAAAAGACGACCATTGTCACGTAACGCGAAGAAACCGCTGAGTCTCCTCCGCTGCCGCCGACCGAGAAGTTTAGCCTGGAACTGTCCGTGTTTGTTGGTGTCGTCCCGGTCTGTGGTCGAAGCGAGTCCCAGCTGTCGTTGAGAAGACCACCTGAGGCAGACATGTCAAACCGGTGTATTTCCAATGGGTGGTGGTGAGAACCTCTCAGTTCTTGACGGCATATGCCGCGGTCGTCTTTCAACGCTTGTACAAGCGTCGATTTGCCCGACCCTGTCTCTCCCACTATCATCACGGTCAAATCGCTGACGTAATTCTTCGCTGGATCCGCCGCACTTGCAAGGAAGTTCTCCAGTTTAAGATGGGAGAGAAGAGCTGACTTTGAGAGGCGGACTCCTCTCAATTGCAGAGACATATTAAAGAAGTCGAATTGGATCAGTCTGTGAATTAGCAGGAAAAGCGACCTTGGCACATGTTCGATCCGATTGTGACTGACGTCTAGCCAGGTGAGCTTAGACAGGTTGACCAGCTGAGTCGGAAGTCGGTAGATTCGATTAGAGGAACAACGAAGAATCTTCAGATTCGGCAGCGCCACTGTCCAGCTGATGCTTTCAATGCGGTTGTCGCAGAAGCTCAGAACCTCGAGCTGATCGAGTCGCGTGATGGACTCTGGAAGAGATCTTAACCGCGGTCTTTGTGCATCACAGCAGAACGTCCGCAGGTGAGACAGGTTGCCGAGGTCTTCCGAAATCTCTTCGATGTAGTTGTGATCTACTTTCAGCACTTCAAGGGTCTTCATTTCAAAGATACATGACGGTAAACGTCGCAGACGACAGTGACATAGAACGAGAATCACAAGCGACGCTGATTCAAGAACGATCACGTCCTGAATAGAAACTGCACAGTCTACTAGATAGACCGTCTTCAGGGAATCAGGTTCTAACCGTCTGAATACATCTTCCAGTCCTCCACCTCCTCTTCCTCCATCTCTTCCTCCCCAGTCATCTTGCACGATGACCAAATCTCGTACAGTCTCCCTACAACCAGATGTTGGGAAGTGGTCTGCTAAGTACCTGCGAGTGTCCCGTCGAACAGACACGATGTATTGGTCACCGTAACTTCGTCGTTTTCGCTGCGTTGCGTCGGAGTCGGTCGCCGCCGTTTTATGCACGTCATCAATAATGCATTGTCTGTGCAGCATCTGTAACAGAGTAAAACACTTCGCGAGTTAACACCGCAGATCACCGGTCAATTTGCAAGCAACTGTTCAACGTAAATCTGTGTTAGGCAACAGATAAAGGCACTTACCTTTGTGCCTGCATGTGTAGGATTATATTGGTCTGAAATTGATATCATGTTTGTACAGATGAGTGTGCGTGCGATTATGTGCGTATGTGTGCATCAATCAATCAGTCAATCGATCGATCGATCGATCGATCTATCAATCAATCAATGCGAACATATTATTATAGCGTTAATTCAATATATCTACCCAGATGCACTCCAGTTCTGACTACGTCTGAAAAATACAGATTAAAGAGAAGAGTGAAATGCAGGCGATGAGTTTCTAGGTATGACGCGCAGCCCATGGGGAACCCATTCCAGATGGACAGGCCCACCACTGAAAAGGTCCGGTGCCGCATTGTGGTGGTACGAGCGAAATGAACAACCAAGTACCCACGGGCAGCAGAACGGAGTTGACGTCGGTCACCAGTAGCCTCAATGGGCCGACACAAATCCTTTGAGGTACATGTATGTTGTTACCTAAGCATAATTATATGCACGCGTATATTCACGTATGCATGTATAAGTGTATGTATATGTGTGCATATTTCTTTGTGTGTATATATGTACGTATATAGGCCTGTGTTTGTACGGATACGTTTTTCTTCATATAATTCATAGTCTCGACCATGTTCAGTCTTCAGTGATTTTCTGCATGTTTCAGTGGGCGACATGCCATTTCAAGTTGTCTTGTACGAATGCGACAACTATTCTAGAATAGGCCTACAGAACTCTGAGCCATGTATGTTGCATCTATGATACCCGGAGAAAATAGACATTTAGGGCCATTGTGTGGCACGGTGGCTGATCGGTTAGAGCGGTCGGCCCGTAACATTCAGTGTGTGCTGAGTGTTACGGGCCGACCGCTCTAACCGATCAGCTCGTCCGAGGCGTCAGTCACTGTGTAGGGACCTTGAGCAAGTCCTTCGCGCACAATTGCTTTGCAGTACAACTGCCATTGCGCCGTCGAGGTGTGTGCACTTCTAAGCAAAACATGATGGAAGAAGAGCGATATCAAGAATTTAAAGAATTTCTTTGGCCTAACGGGTTCGACTGGAGCTGCAATGCAGCGTGCACGCTCTCTCTGTCAGGTTTGACAAGAAATTAGAGACATACAGAGGAAAAATTAGAGACATACAGAGGAAAAATTAGAGACATACAGAGGAAAAATTAGAGACATACAGAGGAAAAATTAAAGACATACAGAGGAAAAATTAGAGACATACAGAGGAAAATCGAGGATGATCGATTGATTGTGGGATAACTAATTTTACAGAGGCGTTGTCTGGCCGTATTCGCTCAGAGATTGAAATTCATTGACCAAATGTTTTGAGGAAAAAGGATGAAATATATTTCTGTGTTTTTGCCATAAATGCCTTCGCCAGTCAATGGTCGATCTGTAACACTAGAGATCAGCAGGGTCAATTACCGCGCAGATTGGTCGTATGGTGAGAGCCGTCGACTACAGTCGGCGAACGAATTTATAACTCAACTGACATATCTGACAAAAGGAAACGGGAACCCTGTTTTATGGATCAGAACCCTTGGAAGTTGGAAAATTGCCAGAATGGACGGTTTGGAAAATTAGCGTCAACGACTTGATGAAGTATGATGCCTTTTCTCTCAATTCTGCCTGAAATAGGTTTGCCAACGTCATCATTTTCTGTTTCACCGACTAAATAGCTGTCTCAAAATGGCAATGTAAGCGGTCTATTGGTGTCCATCATAATACTTATAAACCGACGCAGTTAAAACAAAAGGTAGGTAACACTGGTCTGGTTTTAAACTGACCTAAAACTCCATTCATTGCAATCCAAATAATAAATAATGATATAACTCATGTATCAATTATCTGGTAAAAAAACAAAGGCAAATCAGTCTCGATAACAGCGTGCATATTGTCAGTTTTTTAGTTTCTGTGCAACAATGCAAATGAGTTAGGCTACATAATTTTCGGTGATAACTTATAATTAAAGTGTGTAGACAGATTTAAGAGGCGTTGTATATTTTTTAGATACATATGAAGTCTATAGATTATTTAATTTAAAAATGACCAGTGTGGAGTTGCTATGGAACTTAGGAAGCGTGCAGACAGTTTTGAATTTGTGTTTGTAGGCTTACACAATATATCTTCGCATGAAAATTATCTTCACCTTTTCCGGAAATACGTTAAGAGTTGTTATCATTCTTCCGTTTCAATGACTACGAGATACGACAGGTCGTTTAAAAGATGTTTGACGAAAGCTAACTGTCGTATGTCCTGCTTCCAGAAACCTTTTGTAATTAATTGATCCACAGTTGTATGGAGATACAGTAAAGGTTATCACGATGCAGCAGTGTCTTTGTCGAAGCCTATGTCTGAGAAAGCTCAACATTGATTTGACACAGGAGATCCAACAGTAGCAGTAGGCTATAGCAATGTGCGCGTGGCCGGATTAGTCCTATATCCAGACAACTTAAAAACTTTTCCATAAAAATATAAGGTTCGTCAAATGGGAA